>VMDO01029687.1:0-22300 GCA_007922755.1 Pedetes capensis | reverse complement strand
ATTGCAGATTAGAGGCCAGAGACAGCCTGTGTAACTTAGTGAGACCCTGTCTCAAGATAAAAAATTAAAAAATGGGCTGGGGCTGCAGCTCAGGATAGAGCACTTGCTCAGCATGTGTGAAGCCCTGGATTCAACCCCCAAGTACTGTAAGAAAGCAAGGGGAAGGAAGGTAGGAAGGAAGGAAGGAAGGAAGGAAGGAAGGAAGGAAGGAAGGGAAGGAGGGAAGGCAGGCAGGCAGGCAGGCAGGCAGGAAGGAAGGCAGGCAGGCAGGCAGGCAGGCAGGCAGGCAGGAAGGCAGGAAGGAAGGAAGGCAGGCAGGCAGGCAGGCAGGCAGGCAGGCAGTCACCTACTATCAATGAAATGACACTAGAGAGACATCTGCCAGCTGGACTTTAAAGTGGTTGTTTTCTTCCATGATACTATGCCAGTAACATGCCCAGCTGAGGATATTACAGCTACTACAGAAGCCAGTCTTGCTAGCTATTAAAACAGCAGCAGGACAATCCTACCTGGTGTGCTTAAGGACTAGCAACTCCTTGAGTTCTTTATCTCAATAGAAGAAAAAAATCTAGTGGGCTCAGGATGGCTAATGTTTCTTTTAATTTAGGGGGCCCCGGAGGAGAGAGGGGCAATCTTTGGATTTTGTCAAGTCTTCAAACTCCTCCTTTCTTCTGTTCCTGTAAACTCAGGTCTACAGGCACTTACAGGAGGCAGCAAGATGGGAAATTAGACAGTATGATTTGTATTTTCCCCCAAAGAGCGTCAGACAGGCTACCACAAAACCCATGCACTTAACATAGCTATGTGTAAGCATGTAACATTTAAGAGGAACCTAGAGAGGCAACACTGGCAAAGAAAACACCATCTGTTTGGTCTCACAAAGCAGCTTTGTTATGAGACCTAAATACAACTAACAGGGCTGGCTGCTGGTCCAGGCTGAAGTTCCCAAAACAGCCATATATGTGATCCCACAACATCCGCTTCTAGATACTTTATTTAATTACTCCCAATGCTGCTAAGTCTCAGGAGGCATTAAATATTTTAAAATACTGATATGCTTAGAAACAGAAAAAAAGATGTTTTTTTCTGTAACTGGTAAAAAAGAAAGACTGGAACTTACCATCAAGATTAGATAACTATTGCTTCTTGAACTCAGGCCCCTGAGCTCCTCTTAGACATTTCCACTGTTCTGCTCTATGGGCTCTGACTGCACAAAGTAAATTGGCCCTTGGTGATGGGTGTCTTTTTAAAAAGAACCACAAGGGTGCAGATTTTTCAGGACAATTTTGATTTCACATACTCTATACATCAGCTGCCCATAAACTTAAGAGCTGAGAAAAACAGCCATAGAAGTTCCTTCCACAGACACTGTCTCCAAAGAGCATAGATCCTCCAGGCACCCTAGTACCTGCCACGGTCTCAACTAACAGCACCTCCATCTCACTTGGGAGGTTCAGCCACGAACTGCACAGGAGGCAAAGGACCCAAACATGAGAAGTTACACGCACACACACACACACACACACACACACACACACACACACACACAAACACACACACACACAAAGTAGGAAATAGCCAAGTACAGCCAGAGCTACAAATCTCTTGACTCACTCAGCATGCTAATGCGCATATATTCTGACACAGAGATAAAGATTAATCGGCTTCTTTTACTTCACTTCAGCATCCTTATTGATGCCCCATTTCCACTTGATGATGTGAAAGTGCCTTTGAGATAATTTTAAAGTGAAAGATAGGAGTCTGCAGCTTACATCCTAAAGGGACAGCTAGAGCATAACATGCCCTCCCTCTGGTTTAACTGCACAAAGTGAGTGGCTTTTTCTAAGCTATGAAGTTCTCCTCAGGTCTTTGATGTTACCCTGATACTCCTAGGTCATTTAAGAAAGAATGAGACATAAAACACTCCAGATTGACTCTCCTGATCCCTTTATCAATTATTTCAATTTAACAAAGTCATTTCAACAATAAGGATATGGCTAAGAAAAAGGCACCTGCAGCTGTAGCCCTGTGGCACCCGATCCCGTCAGATCTGGGAAGCTAAGTAGGGTTGGGCCTGGTTAGTACCTGGATGGGAGACCGCCTGGGAACACCAGAAGCTGTAGGCTTGGGAGAAGGACCTGGCAACCCCCTCCCAAAAATCAATCTGCCATTGAAAACCCTATGAACAGCAGAGAAGCACTGACAATAGTGTTTCCCCTGTTGTACAGAGGGTTGCTATGAGTCGGATACCGACTCCACGGCAGCTAACAACAACAACAAGAAAAAGGCAGCCCTTACTCTCTCCCCTGTGCTCTAGGTTCCCACTCTTTCTCTGCTTGAGATATTTTGCATGGGAGAGAATAGAGTTGAAAATGACCTTTCATATAAATGGAGGAGAAATGAAAGAAATAGGTAAAGATGAAAATGGGAAACTTTGAAAGTGGTATCTTATACCTAAAGGCATTAAAAGAATATGAATGTTTCATTTTACAAATTTATGTATTTGATCATGCAGTGACTATATCATATATTTGAGGCTCCTGTAGTAAATTATTTCCATTTTCATCCATTTTCATGCGTGCCACACAGATTTTTTTATATGTTGCCAATAGGCAAATAGTTCCAAATTGGATGATTACAGGTTTTGGAAAATAGAATTACTTCAGACTTTGACAGAAGGTATTACTTCCTGAATGCCTCAGAGATTCAAATGTAATTATCATATGTTATAAATTTGAATTTAAGCAAATTCTAAATCAGATGCTTAGAAGTTAGAAGAGGCAGGGACAGTGAAAAATAGCTCTAGAAAAATTGTATCCGAAGGAGAGATGTAAGCGCAAATGCTAATAATCACTGTTTTATTTCAGACAGCTCAAAACTGTGTTTCAAAATTTTGTTTTCCCTGCCTCCCCAAATCTGAGAACTTCATAATCCTCACATGGAACATTAAATCTTAAGGGGACCTCCTGGCTTTCCAAGATCAATCAAAATGGCTTAAGAGAGAAGGATAATAATGAATTCCCTTTGTTGGTTTCCTTTAGAGAGACATTTTACAGTCAGATGGCAGGATCTAAAGTTGCTGAACAAAATCATGAAAAACAAGAGAATGGTAAGTAATTACCCAACTCAGCATTGGCACCAAACCTGTTAGTTTCTCCGGGTGTACCCGACTCACCACTAGGGGTCCCTGTGGCATCTATGAGGGTAAAACTGTTTTATTTAAAATATTAAGACATCAGATGATTTTACTCTATTGACTCTGACATTCTTGGTGTGGAAAAAAAACAGTGGATAAAACTGCTTTTATCAAAAATATACACATATTGTATTCTTCACTCCATACAGTCACAAGAGGAAAAAAACAGCCTCACATAAGAACATTGTTAGTAAAACAATAAAATTTACTAATTTTATGAAAGAGTGATCCTTAAACACACAATTTTTAATTTTCTGTGTGACAAAATAGGAAGTCCACAGAAGCTCTTCTGCTGTACACTCAGGTATCATGGTGTTTCAAAGAAAAGCACTCTGGCAAGCACTTTAGAAATGCAAGTTGAACTAGCTTTATTTTTCATGGAAAGCCAATTTATTTGTAAAAATGATCTCCATACTATGGTGATATCTTTTTGGATATCTGAAAGACATATCTTCAAAAAATGAATGAAATGGGCCTCTTGTTTCAGGGAAATAGGTAGTTATTTTTCATTAATGATAGAATTTGAGCTTTGAAGCAAAAGTAAGAATTTTGTTATTGTTGGGAAACCTGTATTTACCACTGGGGCAGGGGTTTTGTTCAGTTGGTAGAGTGCTGTTCTCCACTGAGGCCCTGGGTTTGATCCCTAGCACTGCAAAATGGGAGAAGGACCCGGCAGTCCACCCAGAAACAATCCTGAAACAATCAGCCATTGAAAGCCTTATGAATAGCAGAGAAGCACTGACATAGGGCCACGCATGGCGCAATGTCAGGAAATGTTTCATTCTGTTGTACATAGGGTCGCTATGAGTCAGATGTGGCTCGACAGCACCTACCAACAATATTTACCACCAATTTGGTAGCTTTCCACTACTTAAAATATTTTTTGATGAGCATGATCATGAACGAATGTGATTTTTAAAAATATTGTACAATAACATGTTTTAACAGTTGAAAGAGCAGAATAACTCAGTGAAACAATGACTTCCAAACAACTGATGCAGGGGATTAAGAAATTATGCTACCAGATCCATGTTGTTGTTGTTGTTAAGTGCCGTCGAGTCGGTATCCGACTCATAGTGACCCTCATAGGGTTTTCAGGTGCTGACTGTTTTGGGATTGCCTTGGGAGTGGATTGCCAGGCCCTTCTCCCATTTTTGCGGTGCTGGGAATTGAACTCGGGACCTCAGAGGCTGCAGCGCAGCACTCTACCAACTGAGCTAAATCCCAGCCCACCAGATCCATAGGTAAAAAAAAATCCATTTATCTATGCATGGGTAAAAAGATACATTCAAAATGCAAGACAGCACAATGTATTTTAACATAACAGCACAAAAAGTTCATTGATATGGTTTCAGACCCCTCATTGCAATTAACATTAGGAATTAGCTACCACCTGTTGAATTTGGGGGCACTATCAAAAAAAGAAAAAACAACGAATATCCACAATTACCTGAGAAAGCCATTTCAAAACTCTTCCTTTTTCCAAATATGTTTATGTGAAGGCCCAAATTTTCTTCTTACACATCAACCAAAAACCCCTATCACAATAAATTGAATGTGGAGAATCCAGCTGACTTCTATTAACCAGTTACCACAGATATTTACCAAAACATGAAGGACGAAGAGGAGGAGGAGGAGGAGGGCTACTTTATTTGGGAAAATAGTTATGTATCATGAAACACATTATATATATTATTATTTATTCTATTATTTATGTTTGTATATTTTAAGGGAAAGCTTGTTGTTGTTGTTGCTGTTGTTAGGTGTGGTCGAGTCGGTATCCGACTCATAGGGTTTTCAATGGCTGACTGTTTTGGGATAAAATACTAAATTGTATTAAATAAGTACAGTTGAAATTTGTCAGTTCTAAGATGGGAAACATTATATTCAACTCACATAAACAAAAGCTTATTGTGACTCAAAGAGTTTTTAAAGGAGTCCTAACACGAAAAAAATCTGAGAACTGTTGGTATAGATAATAAACTTTAATCTGGGGCAATTGCAGGTTTAAATTTCAGTTTCTAAGTGGTGTGGAGTTGAGTAAGATACTTAATAGGTGACTTTCATTATCCCCCTATGTATAATAGTAACTCAGGGTAAAGAGCAGCAAAACAAATATTTTTTCTATGCTTTTAATAAATAACAAAATGATTACAACCTTGATGACTTCCAAAACAGCACCATGTGGGAATGTCTTAATCCTAGGGTAGCCTGATACACACACCGTGCATGTTGTTTATATACATCTTAGAAGCAGCCTTGGCCACTCTCCCACCTTTCCCCTTTTAGCCTGGGCCATCCAGCACTGATCGACAAACAGCCCTGGCAGGCAGTCCAGGAGAAAAGACATTCACCAAGCAGCTCCTCAGCTCCTTTCCTTTTCTACAAACCTCTTCTCCTCCTTGCTAATTTACCATATCCCTCTTTCAATTTCATGCCTGTCCTCTCAACTACCCACAAGATAAAGTGAAATGAGCCCGTTTCAGAACTTCTGTGGCCTTGCACTCAGGATGAAAAGTAAATTCCCATCATTATACGCAGTTTTGCTAAAATAAATTACCTACCAGAGAGATCACCTATACCCGAGTTCCACAGAATAAAGCCAGAAAATCTACAGCTCACCCTTGCCACCACTTGAATCCCATCACCCTGACATCTGAAGCATCTCTCACTGAAACCCACTCACACTTCTTGCCAGTGTTCTTTCTAATGGTACTTGGTTCATTTCAAGGGTATTTCAAGTAATTTCAGGGGCTTGGATAATTCATAATCCAATTCTTCTCTGCAGTTACAGGTCCTAACAGTGAGTGAATGAGATTATTCCTAGCTACAGTCTTATTTCAATTTGGCTCAAAGAAAATTAATTTTCTTTCTCAGAAGATTGCTCCATTTATAGAGTTTTAGGCTTATATCAAAACTCAGAACAAACCCTTTGCTTGACAAAGCTGCAGCTTAGAATGTTATCTTAGCAAAGCCCAAGACTTTAACCTTGAAACGTGAGCGTGTGCCAAGAATACTTTTTTCCAGACAAACAAATTTCAAATGTAATTCATCCTTTTAATTTCTGGGAATCATAATCTTCACAATCTCCCAGGTGTAAGGGCCATTTTGGGAAGAGGAAGTGACACTCTCTGTACAGAATTCCTTAGGGATGTATCACACACTGTTGTTGAATTATTAGTAGATATTATTTGCAACAAGCACAACAATGCACAATAGCCATTGCATATTAAGTAGTATGTTTCAGAACCTGTATTAGCTCTTTTGTAAGTTCTCTCACTTAATCTTTACAACATTCCTATGAGCTGAGTATTCTCATTTTATAGATGAAAAGTTAACTTAGGTCACATGATAGGTGCAGAGAGCTTATGTAACTTATCTAAGATCAAACAACTAAAATGGGGCATGGCAAAAGTTTGAATCAAGATCTCTTTCCATAAGAAAAATGGGCACTCAATTACCATTCTACTACCTTACAAAGAAAACACAAAACCTCTGGGTCCCTTACATAGCACCCAAGCATTCCTCACCAGTAAATAATTCTTCAGATATCCCTGGTTAGTTGACATAATGAACAGTCCAGTTTCAGGATAGGCAAGATAAGTTAAACTCTTGATGTGTGGTTTCATGCCATGTAAGTTTATGCTCGTAAGATATATTCTCTACTCTAATCCTACAAAATCAAATGTGGATTAGAATCATGAGCAGATTGGATTCGCAGCTGTACAGTAATTAGTTGCATCCAACCAGACAATGCATCTCCATGAATTTTTCTGCAGCTAAAGCCAAAGCTTTCAAAGCATCTCACATAGGTTGTGGGCAAGGAAAAACTTCAGCCGGTGAAGATCAAAGATGTAAGAATCTTTCAGCACGCCTATAGTATCCTAAACAACAAATCGTTCCAATTGCTTGCAGATTGTACTGGCTTCAACCCAACCAGGATTCTTCTATTCAGCCAACTTTGTATTGAAAATGAGTGTCTTGCTTTGGTATTTGATGGTCAATTTCACATTATTTCAGCAATGCCTGAAGAAATGCTTTTCAACAGTTTGTAGAAATCCTGGCTGCAACTTATTCTACCATTTTTAGTCAGGAAGTGCCAAGGCACAAGGTTGGGCCATACCAAATGGAATCTAGTTCCTGGTCCATAAATATTGGAAAGTATTTCAATTTCCTAAGTTTGTATGTCCAACTGCATTAAATTACCCCCACCGTCACCCTCCATAGGCAAACCTCACTGCTTTGATCCCTGAGCCCTGATTATATTAATTCATTACAGAAAAAGAGCTGCCAGGGCAAGCAATTCAGAAAACAGAACAGAGTATTTTGAGCCAAAGCACCTGGCCCTACAGCTGTAGACTTCATGCGATTCACTCACCTTCTCTGATCCTTAATTATTTTTATCTGCAAAGCAAGGTATTGGACAATCTTTTTTTTTTTTTTCCAGTTCTAAAGTCATGACTCTATGATTCATTTTTCTATAGTCCATTTTTTTGGGACAAAGGATAGAATCACTTCATTTTGTGAAGACTTTGTTCTCAAGGTGAAAAACCTACAAAGTTATCCTTTAGGACATGAACATTCTTACTCTACTTCTCTCACCTATAAATCACACTATCATTTCTACAATTTAAAAAAGCTTATTCTAGCAGGGTGCAGTGGCACACACCTATAATCCCAATGACCCAGAAGGCTGAGGCAGGAGGATCACAATTTCAAGGCTAGGGGAGCCTGATAACTTAGCAAGACCATGTCTCCAAATAAAAATAATAATAAATGTGTTGGGGGATACAGCCCAGTGGTAGAGCATTTGCCAAGTATGTATGAATTCAACCTCCTAAGTATCGTAAATAATAATAATTAATAATTAATTTAAAAGCTTATTCTGAAATAACTGTGCTAATTAACCAGTTGAATGGCTTATATCAATCACAATCTAAAAAAGAAGTAAACTATTATTTATGTAATACACCTATCTTACAAGATATTTTGTACAACTGTATGTAATATGTATATATAATTCCATTTTCAACAGACCTACAAAAAATGTCAGAGGGGGAAATTCTAAAAGATGTAAAAGTCTATAGCTCTCTCATTATAAATCCATAGAGTCAAAACCCAGAGGAATTAAATTACTTGTCCCATGTTAAACAGGTATTTTGAGCAGAGCTAAGGCTACAAAATAAGATATATGATTATCATTCTGTCTTAGCAATAAATCATTTTATTTTAAGGTACTGTATATTATGCCGGGCATAAGGGATAACATAATAACGTTTTACTTGCCTGAGGTTGTTTTATGAAAGAAACTCTCAGAAATGTTTAGTGCAGAGATTCTCTGAACTTTATTTTCCCATAGTGGATTTATACTTCAGGGTCCTGAGATTTTGACATGTTTGAAAAAGAGACTCACAACACATCTGAGTGCAATGAGGTGGCTCAGGTGACAGCACTCCAGTTTCCATCCCCTTCTGGCCAGAAGGAAATTGAGGAAAACAGAATAAAGCAGTTTCAACTAACCAGCTTACAGAACTTCAGTGAAGGCCTAGAAATTTTCTAGGATCTCAGTCTATACCTACTTTTTTGTTTGTTTTTTTTTTGAGACAGCATCTCACTACATAGCCCAGGCTGGCCTCTAATTCATGACCCTTCTGCCTCAGCCTCCCAAATGCTATGATTACAGATGTGTACCACCATGCCTGGCTGTACACCAACTTGTAAGGGGTTCTGAGCTGTAAGTGAATTGTTACACACACATGAAAGCAAGTACTTATCATGACCTGTCCATATTTACTGCACCCAAGCAAGGAAATACGTTGTTGTTTGTTTGTTGTTAGGTACCATCAAGTCAGTGTCCCACTCATAGTGACCCTATGTACAACAGATAAAACACTATTGTCATGTTTCTCAGCTATTCATAGGGTTTTCAATGGCTGATTGTTTGGGGGGAGTGGGTTGCCGGGTCCTTCTCCCAAGCCTACAGCACCTGGTGCTCCCAGGTGGTCTCCCATCCAAGTACTAACCAGGTCCGACCCTGCTTAGCTTCCAAGATCTGATGGGATCGGACACCATAGTGGTACAGCTGCAGGCCTAAGGAAATATAGAATCATTATAAATACCCCAAATCAGTGGTTCCCAACCGAAATTTCTGGCACTAAGGACCAGTTTTATGGGAGATAACGTAATGCTGTTGATGCTGACAAGCAGCAGAACTCAGGTGGTAATGAGAGCGATGAGGACTGGCTATAAATATAGAAGAAGCTTCACTTGCTTGCCTGCCACTCACCTTCTTCTGTGCAGGTAGAAGGGAAGTAGGGGAGGGAGTTGGAGACCTGGGCCCCAAATCAAGGATTTTCCGTCTTGCCTCTACTGATTCTTATACAGTGCACAATTAAGTACTAACAAAGAGAGATTCCACCCATTGAAACCTCAGTTTTTTAACTTCTAATAAACAATAACAAAGTTTAATTATTTGGATATGATCCAGTCACTTCATAACATGTCCAAAAGTGTTAGAGCTAATATGTTAAAGAAGCATACTTACCCAATGTGGTTAGTTCTTAAAGAAATTTCCAGTTCTCTTAGCATTTGTGTAGATTCTTGAACTCGTCTTCTGAATTTCTAAAATTCAATCAAAAATACTTTAGCACCTGTGACAACTGTAGCTTACTTACAATAAATTTAACACAACATGAAAATGCTTCTAAAGCAGGCCTCTCTCACTTTTTTCTTTTTTGCAAAGCACACAAATTTTTCTTTCATAAAAAGCAGCAAAAAGGGACTAGAAAAGTTACTTATTTCATGAAGTATCTTTGAGTAAATATTTTTCCTTATCCCCTATAAACAAAAATATTAACTGATACACCTATGGGTCCAGGACTCAATTATATCTAAGGATAGTTGTAGCAAGTCTGCTAAGTTGATTCTTCTCTGCTTGGCATAACATGCTGTAAAAAGTAAACATTCAGAGTTAACTTTATCAATTAGTCCTAACACATGCACCTTTGGAGCATGTGTGTGTGTGCATATGTACACACACATGCCCACGCACACACACACATGCCCTTCCTCATTCTCTTGCCTATCAAGATTACTCCTGACCTTCCTTCTAGGACTCTCCCAGGTACGCTTTCTTCAACAAATCCTTCTCTGAGAGTAAATGTATACATCTCACCAGCCTTTTGACTGTAAGCAATCTCCAAGATACGAACAGGCTGTATTGCACATCACTTCTCTGGAACACATTTTGCTACAGAAACATTTATAGTGACTACAGTGTCAGGCCACTCTGGAAGAAGGAAATTTGATGTGCAAAGCCTTCTAAGAAAAGGTCCAGGCTACCTGTGCTATAAACTGAGCCAGTCTTATGTTACACTGTTTATTGGAAAAAGCTTTACAAATTCTGACTCAGGACATGAAGGACCTTTTCCCTCTGCTACCACTGAGTGCCATGAGAACAGAACCATTCAGCTCTAAGCTGCTGATAATGGCGCCCGTGGCTTCAGAGAATGACATTCAAGGACAGGAAGGAGAAGAGGAAGGTTGGAAATGAGGCTTCCAGAACGTGGAGTTGAGAAAGCCACGCCACCTGCATGGGACCCCTTGGCCCAACAGAGACCTGGAACACTGCTCAGCACAGGCAGGTCCTAAGCAGGCTCCTAATACCCTCCTCTCTTCTGAAAGCCCTTTGTTCCTTGCAGTTTCTCTATAGCTGCCATCCCCAAAACATTATAAAAGACCTTTTAAGGTTTTTAGAATCCAGACATGGTGGGACACAGAAAATAAAAATATCCCGTGTGATGAAAAAAGAGAGGTGCTCTCCCTGCTGTCGAAAATTACCTAAAAAATGGTAGGGTCATGGATAGTTTGGAGGATCATGCAAGCCCAGTGTTTCCTGGATCCCTTCCCAGCAACACAGCTGAGCACAGTACTTGGCATGAAAGGGGAACAGGGCAGGCAGACTGGCTTAAGGGTTCTCTCATTCTTTAAACCCTTGACATGAAGATAAAAATTAGGAACAGAGTAGAAATAGTCAATAGGTGGGCAGGCAGTTCTGCAGCTTGGATGTAGAAGGGAAGATAAAGGAGACAAAACATTTTATTCTGCATTTACTAAAATGAAAGTAGGACCTTGGGGTCACACAGCTGAGGCAACCATTTCCAGATATGCTGGCCACTCCACAGCAGCTATTCCCAAGTCTAAACCACAAGTCTCAGGCTGCCTGTGCAAGTGGCCTTTACAAATTAGCCCAGCGTTCCAAACTGTGTGTTAGAGACACTTCTGACTGGTTCCCTGCAGCTATTGCTGGTCCCTAAGTCTGCCTTATCCTTCCGCATGGCAAGGTCATCTCTTACATATGTCATTATCCACAAGGGCAACAGCATAGCTCTGGGAACACAATTCAATATAAAAGACAATTGGCTGAGGGCTAAGATTAGATAGACAGATGGAGATATATCTTAACAAGGTAGGTAAATCAAAACACTGAGCTAATAATAACAGCAGAAGCAGCTACCATTTAGCAGGCAAAGACTGTGCTGGGCATTAAACTTTTGGACGTACATGACCACTGAGACCCACTAAACTCAATTCTCCTCTTTATTACATTATCTGGGGGAACAACTTAATTCTTAGCTGGATTCTGGACCATGGAGAAGCCTTGATATCCACTTCTCTAACACATAAACAATGAGTGCTAACACTTCGCACTCCAAAAATGCATCCAGAATGCTTTACAATACTTCAAAGAGAAACCATGCATGCTTAGGAACCATCAAGAAGGAGCCAGGTAGGATCCAGCAGCAGCCTGTATGTTCTCCTCTGCCCACCCTGGCAGACAAGGGCCAGGGATGAGCCAGAGAGGCAGCTGAGCCTAGCATGAGCCACGTAATAGGGTTCATTGCGCAACTGCAACCTCAGCAAAGGACTAGACTCTTTTCTTCATGGCCTGCATCCTTTCTCCGTGCCTGACATGAACACACAATCCCCCAAAGCACAAGCTAATAACTGCATGGTATTAAATGAGGTGGCCGGTTTAGAGAGTTCTGGTCTTAGAGATATCTAATTTGGGCTCTTCTTTCCCTGCCCTACAGGGTTTCATTTAAAGCTATTTAGGAAAAAAAAAATCTAAATAAAATATGCTTAAGAATTTTTTTTTAAAAAAAGCAAATTAAATATCTTCTTTCAATTTCAACAAAAGATTAATGAATGAAATATCTGAGGACTCCAATCACAGCTGAAGGAACACTGCTCAGCATAGCCTATCTGGCTAAAATTTAAGCCCTGATTTGAAGTCCACCCCCCACCTCCTCCTTGCCACACTACAGCTGAGAATTTTAAGCTCATTTTAACTGCAAGCCATGACTTATTCCAAATAAATCTCCTTTTTTCTGGGGCTTAAGCATTACAATTATGTTGTGTGGAACAGAGCCCTTCCTACTGCCAGCCCCTGACAGAATTTTACTTTAGGAAGGGTGGTTAATCCAACATCCAGCTTATTTTTTTCTGAACAGAATAACTGATCTTGAAAGATGAGGCAGAGGCCAAACAAAGCCATTCAGGTGGACATACACAGTTCAGGACAGAGAAGTCAGAGATGAGGTTCCAAACCTTTGGTCCTACACCTCTTTACGAAGTTATTTGTAAAGAAGTAAAACACTTTCTGAGAAGCTTATAGGTTGGTTTGTTTTCTTTTCTTTGTCTTAATCCAGAAATAACTGATCTGAGAAGGAATCGAGGCTGTGCCAGAGGAAGCCCACCTAGGCCTCCACAGCCTCTTTCCTCTCATATGTTTGGTGGTGGGAACCCACAGAGCATTCTCTGCAAGTTTGAATATTTTCTGCTTTCTTTTCAGAATGTGAAAAATGTGGAAAGAATGGTTCTGGAATAGAATGTACTCTGCATGAGGGGGGACCTCAGGCTCAGATATAAACATCAGCATTTCCACCTGACTCTGCCCAGGATGAGGATGCTGCTGCTGGAGTCCGAGCCATCCAGCCTGAAGGTGACAAGTTCAGGGATTTCTGAAAATCTTTAGAAACTGATTCTAAAATAGAATCTGACTACCCCTGTACAAAGAAATAGCATAGGAAAAACACCTACTTTTTTTGGGAGGCAAGTGTATTTTCATTCATAACCTGAAGAAATTTTATTTTTCTGGTATTTAGAGGTTGAACCCAGGACCTCACACAAACTTTGCAGTGTTCTACCACTGGTTTGTACCCCCCAGCCCATTTTTTATTTTTTATCTTGGGACAGAGTCTCCCTAAATTACCCAGGATGCCTCTGGCATTGAATCTGTGGTCCTTCTGCCTCAGCCTCCCAAATTGCTAGGATTACAGGCATGAGTCATGGCATCTGCCATAATCTGATGAAATTAAGACTGTTCTATCCTTAGGGATGGAGCTGGGGTTTAGCCCAGCTGGTAGAGTACCTCTCTGCGATCTTTGAGCCCCTGGGTTATATTTCCAGTACCACAAAAATGGAGAAGGATGTGGCAGTCCACTGCTGAAACAATCCCAAGACAATCAGTCATAGAAAACCCTATGAGGGTGGCTTTGAGTCGGACATGACTCAATGGCACCTAACACCATTCTTAGAGAATGAAACAAATGAGAGAAACTAATCAGAATTAAGTAGCAGTCACACTTGGGGGGCCTGAAAATCCATCTTTTAAAAAAATGTGTGTCCTATTTCTGATGGGGAGAAGTACTATGATACTCTAATAGGGACATTCATAGAAGATAAGGGAGGCTATGCCACATTTAAGACTTGTAGGGCATGCATCCTACAGTGAAGATCTATACTCCATTTTCATTATCATTTCTAGATTTTATTCCTCCTTGTCTACATGTTGGCCATAGGAAAAAGATCCAGGAAATTTCCAAAAGGAAATAACTGTTGTCCTTTCTTGATGTTTTGGGGCATGTGGATGAGAGTAGGTTAGAGGAGAAGATGAAGAAAAGGGAAAAAAAAAATTTAAGAAACACAAGAGCCGAAAACCCTGGAAACAGTGGCTGATCAAGGAAAGTGTCCCTTTTCCACTCATGAGTCACAAACTGAAACAACAGAGGGATTTCAGCTTGAGATATTTTCACTGGAGCCTTGAAAGCAGGAGTTGTGGAAGGTCGAGAAAAAAACAAGTGCTGTCTGGTGAAGAGCTCCTTCATCCATCCTGAGCAAGGACAGCTCTGCCCAGAGCCATCCTAGGACTGCTCCGGGCACGCAGAGCTGTGCCAGGCTGCATGCTTTACCACAAGGCATCAGCTTAAACCAATTGTGTGGCTGCACAAAGCAGGGCTTGTTTGTAAAAGGAGAGTCAGTTGGGAATGGAATCAGCTATTCTTACCTTCTTGGGGCCAAGGACAGGGGTTGGGGCTAGGGATGCTGCTAGAAGCATCAACACAGGATGTGAGTGCACAGCTGGGATGACAAAACCCTACTGATTTTTCAAGGTCTCTGGAAATGCACCAAGGCACAAAAGACAAGTATTCCCTTTGCAAGCCCTACTCTGCTAGGGGCCTCAGCCCCTCTGGGCTGGACCCACTGCCCTGTGTAATTGGAAATAGCAGTGAGTCAATAACCATCAGAGGTACGTGACAACATCCAGGAAAAGTACTTTTAAACACATCCTTAAGTGCAGACAATATTGTTTTTCTTTGTCTTCTCATGTTGTCAGTTTCCAAAGGTGGTTTTCCTGGAGCTGTGGCAGACTCAAAACAAAGGAAAGAAAGTCTCTTCCAGTGCAGGAGCGTCCTGTCTGCTAACAAGGAAGCAACAACAAAGAGTGGAAGCAAATTCACCTTACCTTCCTGGTTACAGCTGGATCCAGATAGCCTTTGAGCTTCTGAATGTACGTATGGGGAGGATTCTTCACCTGGAATCGTTCCTGCAGGAAGCACAAAAGTAGAGTCAGCAGTAGAAAAAGTGTGGAGGCATGACAAGCCCAGCAACAAAGAGATTGTTGCTGACCCATGAACAAAAGGCATCCCGAATGTGAATATGGCCCTGCAAAAAACCATTATGTGCTAATTGATGTGAATCTTTATACATGATGTGATCATCTCTTTGCACAGGAAGAAACTGAAATTCAGAGAAATGCAGTTCTTCCCAGTCACCAGCAGAAGTGGAATTGAACCCACACTCACCCAACTGCAGGATGTGCACCATTTTCTCTACAGGCCTGCAGCTCTCACTCTAGGAACGATGCTTTGCCCCACCTGTTCCAGGTCCTCATTCAGCAGGTCTTTGGTCTATCAAATTCTCTAAGATATATTAAGTGTTGGCAAATCTTTCACTTTTGGATATCTATTTTACCTTTGAAAATGGCCAAAGACTTAAGTCAAACTGGATAAAAATAAGTTGTTTCAAATATAAGTAATGGCTTTACCGCTAAAAGATTGGAATGTGGGAGCATGTGTGAGTGCGCACACATGCCTGTGTGTTATCCCTACTGGGTTCCCAACACAGCTCCTAATTAGAAGATCCAAAAATATTTCAGGCATGTATATACATACACAGTTTTATAGTGTGTGTGTGTGTGCATGTGCACACGCGCACAAGCTAAGAGATGATTGGCACAAAAGTCAAGGCTGGAGGACTGATGTGGTTAAGGGTCACAATCAGGAAAGGAAATACAAAGTGCTCTTGGGAGATTGGCAGTATATTATTTCTGGATTGAGTAGTGGTTACGCAGGTACTGGCCTTCTACTGCTTATAACCCTGGTCTTTAGGTTTCATAATCTCTTCAGAATACATGCTATATTTCACACAAAAGAAGTTTAATAAATCAGCTCTAAAAGGAAAAATAAAGAAGATTTGTCTTAAAGTGAGGATGATTCTTATCATGTCCTTTTCTACCTACAACCCAGATGATATTTTCCTAGTAATTCTTTTTAATCTGATTATTGCTATTCCACAATGGAATTTTTCTGGTATTTCACACCACGGACAACTGGCCAGCATGGTTAAACATTTGTTTATCCCATATAAATTTATATTTCTCCAACTCAGAGAAACAGATTTTTCCTGATCCATTCAAGTTTTGCTTGGTTATAGATTTAGAAATACTAAAGGTCATCTTACTACTATTGAAAAGAACATCTTATTATTGAAATATGTATTGGAAATATGTTATTATTTAATATTTTATAATAGGGGAATGTGACTCATAGTTAAACACCTATTAACATTTCCTCTTAAATATGATCAGTGAAAATTTTATAGTATATGAGCTAGACTTCAATAAAGCTGGTTAAAAGAAAGACCAACATACAGTTAACATTATTCCCCCAATTATTTTCAGTTGGTAGAGGGTTGCTCTGTGTAGTCTGAAGCCCTAGGTTTGATCCCAAACACTGCAAATATGGGAGAAGGACCTGGCAGCCCACTCCAGAAAACAATCAGCCCTCAACAACCCTATGAATAGCAGAGAAGCAATGACATAGTGCTGGGTATGGCACAGTGTCAGGTAGTTTTTCGGTCTATTATACATGTATGCTTGCCATGAGTCAGATGCAATTCTATGGCACCTAACAACACACACACACACACACACACACACACACACACACACAGAGCGAGAATAATTTCTAAGTAACAATTCACTACTCAACTTCTCTATTGCCATCCCTGTGTCGGTGTATAAAGTCACATGTGTGTACTTTTTAACATTATCACTTCACTAAGGAATCAGAGGATCCTGTTGCCATAGGGATTTAACAATTATGCAGCTGAGAGCTAAAATAATCACAAAAGCCTCAGAAAAGCGAACTAATGAAACCATTCATGATTGCCAATCTATGTGTGATGACAAAAGCTGATGCCAGAGAGATATTAGGATATTAATAAAAAGTATGCTTTTTAATAACACTATTCCATTTATTCAAATTCTTAAAAATCTAAAGATGACTCAAGCTGTGGTCCCTTCTGCTATAGTAAATACTATCTCGAAATATAAAGAACCTAACAGATGAGGGTCAACAAATCATAACTCTGGACAAGGCACTGCTTGCTTTATGACTTAAAATCTGAACCTGTCAATAGTTGCTGAGGTATTTCTGATTTTTTATTCTTTTAGGCTATGTCTTCACAATGGAAGAGCCATAGTTATCCTTCAAAAATGACAAAATTTGGTTGAGTAGTGACTCAGAGGGGCTTTTTTTTATATACACATTTACTTATTGATTTTATCTTTCCTTAGAACATAAAATTATGGACAAAGTCTAAATTTAATACACTCATACTTTTTTTCAAATGCAGTTAGCATTTGCTATTGTGATTTTAGGTATATTTTTCACTTAGGTAACTTACTGCTTTCCAAGAAAGAGAAAATGAAGCCTCATGCTTTAAAACACAGTACACTTATAAGAAAACACAACCTATACCCAGGGATTCAGATAAAAGTATTACTGGAGGAAGAATACAAAGCTCCAAGTGTTTTCCTATAACTTGAGGTTGTTTGTCTAATACCTAAAGGAGCTCCTGTTTGAATTATAAATTCTTTTTTTTTTTCCAGCACTGGGGGATTGAAAGCAGGGCCTCACACACTAGGCACGCACTCCACCAATTAGCTGCATGCTCAGCCCTGTTTTTAATTTTGAGACAGGGTCTTGCTAAATTGCACAGGCTGCCTCTAGTCTCAAAACTGCAGTCCTCCTGCCTCACCCTCCTGAGCTGCTGGGATTACAGAAATGTACCACCATACTTGGCTTTGAGTTATAAATTCTGTACGCAATTCACCAAAACTTTTGCTTTCATCTGTCTTCAAAACGGCGATTAGGACAACAGAAACATTTAGGCAGAAATACATGGGAGGATTTCAATACTTTGCCAGACATATTTATTCTGAAGGACTTTTTGGATGGATTATAGGCATCCTATTTATGTTTAAATTAATACATTTCTTCTCTAAATATCAGAAGTTGAGATTTTTCACTGGAACCCAAAACTGCTTTGCCTGGCAGTTTTCTATCATCCTCACTTTCAAAACTACTTCATATCCCCCCATACTATTTTCAATAGTTATTTGCAATGATACTCAACAGCATTGATATGAGTAGCTTAATTTAATAAGCCCTCAGCTGCAGTTACATTGACTAGAAAAGTTATTCTTAAGAGTGAAAAAATATTCCTTAATCATGGCAATTTATCAATATTAACTAAATTAGCCATCTGAAGGAGATTTAAAAACACTAGGTTCTTCACAAAATGTCTGATCACATAATACTACTACCACTGTCCTCCTGCCATTAATCTCTGTGTGATCAAATTTTCTTCAGAAAATATTTTAGGATGAGAACTCTCAATTGCCCTGGGGGTTTTAATCATTTCCCATAGCATTAAAGGAAAACAGCCCAAAGTCTTTTGGGGTGTGTGTGTGTGTGTGTGTGTGTTACTGGGGTTTGAACCTAGGGCCTTGCTTTGCAAGTGCTGTCCCACTGAGCTGCACCCTCAGCCCATTTTTTCACTTTTTGAGACAGGGTCTTGCTAAATTACACAGATTGCCTCTGGTCTTGAACTTGTGATCCTCCTGCCTCTGCCTCCCGAGCTGCTGGGATTACAGGCATGCGCCACCATGCAGGGCTCCAAAGTCATTTATTAACATTCAGGTACACTAGAACAACAAATTGCACTGGGAGAGGCTTAAAGAGAATGAGAGGGTGAGAATATACTTTAGAATCACAGAATCCTCATTAACTATGCTTCATTTGCAAATATTTTATGTTAATAAATTAGAGTGTCAGGAATTCAATGTCTATTGAGTACATGTCTCTTGTAAAGGTCAGAAAATTTCTTGTCATTGCTAAAAGCACCTTCATTTATGCAAGCCTGGAAACAATTGCCTTCTCATTTGGGGCAGCACTTTTTGTTTCTCAAAGATTAATTTATCTTTTTATTAGTTTTTCAATTATACATATTTATGGAGTAAAGAGTGATAATTTAATTCACATATAAAGTGTGCAATTTTCAAATCAGGATAGTTAACAATTTCATCTTCTTAAACATTTAAAAATTTTTATTAACATGTACTAATAGTTATACATATTCATGAGGTACTGTATGATTTTTTTAAATTGCATAGAGTATAGTGAGTTTCATTATGGGGTTTTCTTACAATTGCATCCTGTACTTTGCACTTACTCTCTCCCTCTTTACCCCTTTGTTGCTGCTCCTCCCCCTCTTAGAAAGTCCCTCCCCCTCCTGACAGGTCCCCTATTAGCTGCTCTCTAAATGACACTTTGCTATATTCTTTAGACCTCTTAGCTTACTCAAGCCTCTTTACTAGCAAGTACATATTAACTCCATTTTATTTTACTTATCTTATTTTTATTTAATTATTTATTTAGTGGTACTTGGGAGTTGAACCCAGGCCCTCGTATATACTTGGCAAATGCTCTACCACTGGACTGCACCCTTGGTCCTTTTTTATTTTTATTTTTAATTTTAGTGGGGTTTTTTTTTGTGTGTGTGTGTGTGTGGTTGTACAGGCATGCACCACAACATCAGCCATTAATTCCATTATATAGATGAAGGAACTGAGGCTCAGAGATGAAATGACTTGTCCAGAACCACTCATACATATGTACATGTACAAACACACACACACACACACACTCACACACATTAGATAAAAGATTCAAACTTAGGTTTTCTGACTCTATGATCCTTGCTCTTTTCACTACACTATAATAAGTATGGTCATCTTGAATTTGACAGCATAAACGATTTTTAAAAGAGTAGAAATAGCTGGGCCCAGTGGCACATGCCTGTAACCCCAGCAATTTAAGAGGCGGAGGCAGGAGGATTGCAAATTCTAGCCCAGAGACAGCCAGCGTAATTTAGCAAGACCCTGTGTAACAACAACAACAATAATAATAATAATAAATTTAAATGTAGGGGCTGATGGTTCAGCTCAGCAGTAGAGCACTTGAAAGTATGTGCAAGGCCCTGGGTTCAATCCCTTAGTACCACGAAAAAAAATAGAAATAAACTGGGTGTGTGTGTTGTCATGTGCCTGTAGTCTCAGCTATTTGGGAGGCTGTGGCAAGAAGGACCATGAGTTCCAGGCCAGCCTGGGCATCAGAAAAGACTCCATCTCAGAAAAAGAAACAGAAATATGTTCTGTTTTTCTCATTGAGCCCCAATATATAGAAGAATATTCATTCAAAGAAGTAAACTTCTTTGCAAATCCAGATACAAGTCATTTCTCTCATAATTTAAGGATAAGCTTTTTGTTGCTGTTGTTTCATGTTGGTTTGAGACCAGGTCTTGGTCTATACCCCAGGCTGCCCTTGAGCTCACACTCCTCCTGCCTCAGCCTCCCAGGTGCTGGGATCACAGGCATGTGCTACCAGGTCTGGCTAAGGATGAGTTTTTAAAGTTTGAAAGTGCCCTCAAGAGACTACAGTCATCCTGTAGAGGGCATGTTTACATACAGCAAGGCATAGGTCAGCCAAACTCACATCAGAGCTAAAGGACATTAGTTCCTGAGCCTGGACTGTGCCTCTCAGGGTTCTACACCATCTAATGCCTTTCATAATCACACATTTCCCATTAACAGGGCCCCAGGAAGGCAAGGCTGCCTTCACACAGACCTACTCAGAAGATATGGAGAGAAATAAAGCATTTCTTGGACTCCACTTAATAACAAAGGCTCAAGTCAGCTGCATACAGAATTGGAAAGCCAAGGTCATTCTTAAAAGAACTAAAGGCCATTACAGGAGTGTACTAAATTAATTAGGTAAGTCATAGTAAATTGGACTCATCAGCTACGCCACAGTATGGCCTTTTCTGTGGGACACAGGAAGGCAGCTGGTCTGTTTCATTAGGCCTTCCCCTTCCCCTCACCACTTAAATCTAATAAAGTTGCTCCCTGAAAGCTTTTCTGAACAATAAAGGTTTGGACTGGACATTCCACTCATGTAGCAAAACATTTCTGACCTTTTATTCTTTCTCTATCCATACATATAATTAAGTGAGAAATTAACTGAGGTTAATTTGGTATGAACTGGGCTTATAGCAATCATGTGACAAGCATTTCCACTCTGTAAATCATATTTGGATATACAACCCCAAATCAAACGTAATTCCAGTCCAGTTCATCTTATACCTTCATATTCTGAGGTTTAATGAAATTTTAGCAAGACATATGAAAATAGAGAAAGTCTCTAGGTACTGAATGCCTCTTGGGGCACATACTTACTATTGAGTTTCTCTCACTGTTTGGGATGGCCACAGGATCACTGGCTCTATTGCAATAATGTAATAATAGAGCTACTTAAACTGCTGAAACATCCTTAGGGATGAATTGGATGTCACCATCATTATGCCATTATTAAGGTTTTATTATTCTGATTCTGTAGTAATTTGCAATGGATAGTGAAATCTCAAAGAACTTTGCTTTTGTGCACATAAGCTTGTTATTGTTGTTAGGTGCCATCAAGTCATCTGACTCATAGCAACTCTCATAGGGTTTTTAATGGCTGATTGTTTCCGAATTGCTTCAGGAGTAGATTGCCACATCCTTGTCCTTCTCCCATTTTTGCAGTGCTGGGGATCAAACCTAGGGCCTCAGAGACTGCAGAGCAGCGCTCTACCAATCGAGCTAAACTCTAGCCCCATTATGCTCCAATTTTCTTTTTTGCCCTAGAGGGTGGAAGTAGGCTTAATTAGCAAACTGTACTCTCTAAATGAACCATACTCACAACCAGCACCACAGCCATTAGTGAGTACTAATTTGCAAGATGTAGCTTGGTGCTAAGTGCTCTTCAGAGTTATAAGGACAGGAATAATCCATGTCTTCAATGAGTATACATTCTGAAAAGGATAATGCTGATACAAGTAGACACAGAGAAGAGAATAACATATTGCATTAATATTTCATGCAGACAGAAATGAGTTGTACAATGCAGGAAAGGCCAAGAGCTCACCTGTTGGGAGGAAGGTGCCAAGTCCAAAGTTCCCAGACTGGAGGGAAGGTGGTAAGCCAACACATTGGCCCTCACAAGGCTAACAATTTATACAAACAGAAAACAATTTACACAAACAGACTTCAACTACTCCAAAGACTAGAAAGTACCAATGTCCCTAAGAGAACACATATTC
>VMDO01029686.1:0-22293 GCA_007922755.1 Pedetes capensis | reverse complement strand
ATATATATATATATATATATATATATATATATATATATATCCAGAAAGTATAAGGGATGTGAAGAAAACAGTGGAACATGGTACCATAGAGATGGTAGCAAACAACAGATGGTAGCCCAGGGAAAGCAAGGAAGTGTAACAGGGAGAAAAGAGGGATTGGACACAAAGGAGCACAAAGTCCTGAATAGGTGATAATCAGTTGTGCAGGAAGGCTGAAACACTGGTGGGACAACCAGGCTGTAGTTCAAGGGCAGAGCATTAATCCTTAGGAAAACAGACTGATAAGAACATGACTAGGTCTTCCCACTGGACAGATTGCAGTAACAAGCAAAAGACTGACACAGAGAACAAAACAGGAGTCTAGATACTAGACCTGAGAGTCACCACATCCGATTTTAATATCACCACCTCAATTCTGGGCACCATCTGCAGGCAAACCCAGTTTGCAAAATGTACTAGAAATTACTTACAAACTCAGCCCCACAGACATGGCTCCTGAGAAAGCTTGATCTCACTATATTGGTGATTTATTCTTTCACTTTTGTTCCTCTGAGTGCCAAGCCCAAACCAGATGGAAACACTGGAGAGGCTCTGGGTTGAGAACCAGCTGTTGCTTTACAGGGTCCTGAGGCCAGGAAACCTGACAGTGCATGCTCCAACTTTGTCTGATTAAGGCGTTCTCAAGCTTCGCCAGGAATGCATGCAGTCCCAGTTCCACTGCCACAAGCAACAAAGACACCACACAAATGCCCAAGTGGGAGTGACTCTGTCATCGGGCCAATCTTTGGTGCAGTTTTATTTAGGTTACAAAGCTTCAAAACAATCCCTTTTTCTTGCCCAGGATTCTCTGGGACAGGAATTCAAGCAAGATGCAAAAAGATGGCTTGTCTCTGCTCCATGTGGTATCCCCTGGGAGACTCATCAGTGGATGAAGGATCTGAGGTGGCAGTTGGTGCTGCCTGTTAATAGAAGTACTTAACTTCTCTGTATGATCCCTCATCCTTATCCTCATGGTGTATGTGTATGTGTGTACCTCTTCCCCTCACCAATTCTAGGTGGCTTCTCTAATAGCTAAACACAGATTTTTTTTTTTTTTTCTTGAGACAAGGTCTTGCTAAAATGGGCAGGCTGCCTTTGGCCTCAAACTCTTGATCCTCCTGTCACAGCCTCCCGAATATCTGGGAGTACAGCCCTGTGCAACAGTGCCCAGGTCAGACTTCTTTATTTGGCACCTGGATTCAAAGAAAATACAAACAAAAATCTACAAGACCTGCAAAGCCTAAGGCCAGAAGTCATTCGCCATTATAGATGTCCCATTCTGTTGGTCAAAGCAAGTTAGAGGAACAGGCCTAATTTATACTCTTTTTTTTTTTTTTCCCTAGTACTGGGGGTTTGAAACCAGGGCTTCCTCTGTGGAAGATTTCTACCACTGAGCTGCACCCTCCCCATATTTTAGTTTTTATTTTGAGACAGAATCTCACTAAGTTATACAGGTTGCCTCAGGCCTTGAACTTGTAATCTTCTTGACTCTGCCTCCAAATTGCTAGGATTACAGGCATGTGCCACAGCACCCAGCATAGTGTTGTTGTTGTTGTGCACTGGCATAGACCAGGCCTAATATAAAAAGAGAAATCATAGACTTCAACCCTTAATAAGGGGAGCAGCAGCCACCTTTGTTTTTTGTTTGTTTTGTTTTATTCTGTGTATGGGAGGGGTGCTTTTTGTTGTTGTTTTTGTTTTGGGGATACTTGAGGTTTGAACCTAGTGCTTTACACATACTTTGCAAGTGTTCTACCACTGGGCTGCACCCCCAGCCTATTTTTTATTTATTTTTTTATCTTGAGATAGAGTCTCACTAAATTACTCAGTCTGCCTCTGGCCTGGAACTTGCTATCCTCCTGCCTCCAGTCACTGGGATTACAAGCATGAGCCACTGCAGCCGGTGGCAGCCACCTTTGTGAACAATTCACCACAGGTTCCACCCTTTTCTAACCTAGTATCCCAGTCTGTCCTCAAGCAATCCTCATTTCCATCCTCAGCAATATTTCCACAGAGTTACCATCAGAAGCATCACAAGACCCCTTTTTTGATCTAAATTACAGTGAATGAAGGCAATGTCCTTTTGAAAAGCCACTACAAAGCCAGGAGTGGTGGTGCATGGCCATAGTCCCAGCACTCAGGAGGCAGAGGCAGAAGAATTGACACAAGTTTGAGGACAGCCTGATCTACATAGTGAGTTCCATGACAGCCTGGGCTACACAGCCAGAACCTGTCTCAAAACACCAAAATAAAAGGAGAAAAAGAAAAAGAAAAAAATAATGCTTTACTTTGATTCCCCGTGCTAAGTAAATCTTCTCTGAAAAGTGGTTTAGAGAGGGTAAAAGATAAGATTCCAGGTTCATTCACAGACATAAAGAGCCTAAGACAAAGAGACTGTAGAAAGAGACTAATGAGCATACCTATTTTGCAGGGCATGGGCAGATGTCTTTCTATTGGAAAAGATTAAGACAGAACACAAAACTTTAATAAGATTGTAATGAGAAGCCTGGCGTGGTGGCCCACGCCTATAATCCCAGCGATTCAGCAGAATCACAAGTTGGAGACCAGAGGCAGTCTACGTAATTTAGTGAGACCCTGTCTCAAAAACTAAAAAAACAATGGGCTGAGAGTGCAGCTCAGTAGTACAGCAAGCACGAGGCCCTGGGTTCAATGCCAAGTACCGCAAAAAAAAAAAAAAAAAAAAAAAAGATTATAAAGAGGTCCTCCTGCTGTACCTATCTACCCCAACCCACCTGCAGTCAGCCAGCCTGTCCCTGCCCTTAATAATCTCCTTTCCAGACAGTGACTGAGAAGAGGGCTCAGTGAGGTTAAAGAGAAACTGTGATTTTAGTGCTCACTTAACTAGATACGGGAATTGGGGAAGCAAAAATAACCTTGAAGCAGTGTCATTGGACTTTGCTGGACAGACAGAAGCACCCCACAATACCACAGACAACTGCTAATGTGGCATGACAGTGAGAGCAAACTCTTTGGACCCACTGCAGGGAACCTTGCTTAGGGAACATAATTTGTTAGTGATCTCAGCAAGTTATAGTTAAAAAAGAAAGAAAGAAAAAGAAAAGAAAAGAAAAGCTGAAAAAATAGTATCAGAGACTGTTGAATGAAAATACCAACAGAAAAATTAAAGGAATAATCTCTTGCATTATATGGGCTTGTCTTGGGATATTTGCATAGCCTAGAACTGATTGGTTAATTTGTTAAATAGTCCCTGGAAAAAGTAATGACAGTGGGATTGGAATTGGAAGATAGCAATTTCTTAGGAAACAAATTCTTCTACTTGGAAAATGCACTATCATAAGGGGTGGTCCTTATTCAAAACGTGTGGTAGAAGGTTGGTATTAGCAGTGTACTATCTTAAATTTGATGTTGTGTGTCTCCCCAAGGTACACGAATGTGTTCTGCATGTTAGAAAACACTTAGAATAGATTTTAAGGTTATGTTCTGTTCCTCCTGACTATGAACCCACCTTCTCTAGAGGAAAATCTTCATGGAAAGTATGATCACTGACAGCAAAAACACACCCAGAAAAGGACAAAGAAACACTTAACTATATGTTGCTGTTGTTAGGTGCCAACGAGTTGGAATGTGACTCATGGCGACCCTACGTACGATAGGCGAAACAGTATTGTTACTGCTTCTCTGCTATTCATAGGGTTTTCAGTGAATGATTGTATTTTGGGAGTGGGTTGCTGGGTCCTTCTCCCAAGCCTACAGTCCATAGTATTCCTAGGTGGTTTCCCATCCAAGTACTAACCAGGCCCAACCCTGCTTAGCTTCCGAGATCTGACAGGATCGGCTACAGTGGTATGGCTGCAGGCACTCAGCTACATAAGCTGCATGAAAGCAGAGACTTTGCTTTGTATACCATTGTATTTTACTTCCAAGCTCAATGACTCAAATATACCTTTTTCATTAAATGTTTGTTGAAAGAATAAACAAAGGAACCTAACTGAAAATGAGAGGGGCAACTTCTATTTCCTACAGTTTGACTGTTCTAGTATTCAGAGGAAAATTTCCAGGACCTAGCACCTAAAATTGATGGACATAGTTTGTTTATTTGTTTGTTTGTTTGTTTGTTTATGGTACTGGGGATTGATCCCAGAACCTTGAGCTAGTCAAGTGCTATACAACTGAGTTACATCTCTACCCCTTTTTAAAATTTTTATTTTGAAATAAAATAAATTACACAGGCTGCCTTTGGCCTAAAACTTGTGATCCTCTTACCTCTGCCTTTTGAATCACTGGGATTACAAGTGTGTTCCACCAGGTCTGGCTGGATATAATATTTTTAATGTCTTAAATACATGACTGAGCTTTGTAGAAAAGGTAAATTTTTAAATTCTTTGAATTTAGTGTACAATTTAGTGAGTTTCATTATGACATTTCCATACAAGCATAGTATTGTACATTGCCCATTTTTACCTCCCTCATTACTCTATCATAAGCTCCCTCCTCTATCCTCTTCCTTGAAGCAATTGTTCCCCTTCTACTTGCATGTCTTGTGTGTGTGTGTATATATATATATATATATATAAAACCTACCACCGTAGCACTGTGGCGGCTGATCCCATCAGATCTCAGAAGCTAAGCATTGTACGGCCTGGTTAATACTTGGATGGGAGACTGCCTGGGAACACCAGGTGCTGTAGGATTAGGAAAAGGACCTGGCAACCCACTCCCACAGATCAATCTGCCATTGAAAACCCTATGAATAGCAGAGAAGCACTGACAATAGTGTTTCACCTGTTGTATGTAGGGTCACAATGAATCGGATACCAATTTCACAGCACCTAAAAACAACAGCATATATATGTGTTTATATATCATATATGTACATATGATATATGTATATATACACACACATAAATACTCATCCAGATTTTGCTTTAAGGGCAAAATATGTGGTATTTCTCTTCCTTTCCCCCATTAGCCTATCTTTTTGCCCCTTCCCCTTCTCCTTAATCCCTTTATTCCCTACATAAATCCTCTTCCATTTTCATGACCTATATATTTTAATATTGAATGTATATGAAAATCTAACATCCACATGTGAAAGAAAACATGCAATATTTATCTTTCTGGGTCTGGTTTAATTTACTTAGAATGATGATTTCTAGTTCCATCCATTTCCTGGAAAATTCCATAATTTCACTTTTTTTAATGGCTGAATAAAACTCCATGGTATCTTTTCCTTATCCATTCATCTGTTGATGGGCACCTTGGTTGATTCTGTCTTGGCTATTGTGAGCAGTGTTGTACTAAACATGAATGAGCAGTATCTTTATGGTCTATTGGCTTAAGTTTCTTTGGCTATGTAATCAGGAGTGGTATAACTGGGTCATATGGTAGTTCTATTTTTAGTTTTCTAAGGAACCTCCATACTGATTTCCATAGTGGCTGCACCAACTTGCATTCCCACAGCAGTGTACTAGGGTTTCTAGCTCCCCAGTCCTTGCCTGCATTTGTTGTTGTTGATTTTGTTGATGCTAGACATTCTGACTGGGATGAGATGGTATCTCACAGTACTTTTGATTTCCATTTCCCTGACGGCTAAGGATGATGAACCTTTTCTATATGATTGTTGGCCATTTTATTTCTTCTTTTAAAAACTCTCTGTGCAGTTCATGTGTCCATTTTTGAATGGATAATTTCTTTTTTTTTTTTTTGGTGTTTAATGTTTTGAGCCCTTTATATATTCTAGATATTAATCCCATGTCTGATGTGTAGATGGCAAAGATTTTCTCCCATTCTGTAGGCTATCTCTTCACTGTGATAACAGTGTTGTTTGCCATGCAAAAGGTTTTCAATTTCATGCAATCTCATTTGTCAATTCTTACTGTTTCCTGTGCTATTGTTTTTGTTCTTTATTGTGGAGGAAGAGATGAGCACCCTTATTTGGGTTATCTTGGATTTTCTTTTCAAATATATTACATATGTTTTATTTTGTTGTGTCTGAACATTTCTTTAATTGCAATCTTTGAAGGTATGAATTGGTTCATTATGGCTTGCTCATGGCTTGTTTATGCATGTACATGTATTTTGTGATTTTTGATAGTGAATTCATGTTTCTTGGAATTTTAGCTGTGAGAATTCTTTGAAAGTTTTGTTCAAAGTAAATCTGTTAGAGAAGATTGACATTTGCTTCTGTCAGGGCTAAATTTTTATCTTGGGGTTTCTCACACTGCAAAGGATCCAGAAATAAACCTATGTATTTACAGCCACCTGATGTTTAACAAAGGTGCCAAAAATATAAATTGGAGAAAAGATAGCCTCTTCAGCAAATGGTGCTGAGATAACTGGATATCTTCATGTAGAAGACTAAAACTAAACCCCTCTCTCATTTTGTACAAATAATTAGTTCAAAATGGATCAAAGACTTTAATGTAAGACATTAAACTTTGAAACTGCTAGAGGAAAATACTTCAAGACATAGATGTAGGCAAGGACTTTCTGAAAAAGACCCTGTGCTATATGCAAATACACATATGAGTAGCAGAGAGAGAGAGAGAGCACTGGAAGTCAGAAAAGGAGAGACAGGGACACTAAGATAAGGAGTATGATGTCAACATAGAGAGGAACAAACTGCACTGGCAACTGTGACCTTGGCTCTCTGGCTGAGGGAGACTTCCCCTTATAGGAAGAAGAGTAAATGAGAGAGTCCAAGCAGAGCCAATTGCCATGATGCCAGAAAACTGGCTATATGAGAGTTCCATGGTTGACACAGGTTTGGAGCTAGTAAAGAGACTGCCTGGAGTCTGCACTGTAGCTTTGATTCAGAGAGAGAACTTTTCTCCTTCCAATTCCCAGAGCACAGGATGCTGCACTGCAGCATCACCTTGACAACAGCCACTGTCACAATTCATACTGCCATAGGGGACAGAACCCCTGCAACACTCTATTCTGGGGGCCACACACACATTCTATCACATTGATACAGATGGCTACATCTCACAAACCTGACCAGACTCAACAGTGCAACTGTGAGCCCAGCATCCAAGCCCATGAAGTGCACTGCACTACAGGGTGCAGGTGGTTCAGCATAGGGGTGGGAGGTGAGACAGAATAGAAAGACATGGAAAATTTGGGGGTCATGGGAAGGAAGAGAGCCCTCACTTCAGGATCTGGTTTGGGTCTCACCAGCTGATAATCAAGAAACTAACAATAGCTAAGAAGACTGGTGTGAGGCTTGCCTGCATAGAGGCATAATCTTGAGATATATTTTAAATGAAAATGTTAAAATAGCTACACTTGGAGTTAAAAATGTATGTAACATTTCAGTTTAACCTTGCTCTCCTATCTTTAACCCTGTGTTTCTCTGAGAATGTTTCAAACAACACTAGGGACCATGTTTGCAATCAACATATGCCCAGACAGCTTCCTTTTGAGAACTCCTTCAGCCATTTTTTAACATATGCATCCTAACAGCACCTCTGCCATATCTGTCAACCTAAACAATGCACCTCCTTAGCTGCCTCATGGTTTCACTCTACTAAAATGGAGTTTTTTATATAAGAGTATACCAAAAGTTTCTATCTTATCAGCACCCCTTCTTTTGCCCCCAAACCTAAGAAGTTCATTCACAAAGGAGGAAGTTCTTTAAGATAAAGAAAAATAAAAGAGACAGTCCATTGTTACTTCTTAACACTTTGGATTGAATTGAAAATTACATCTTTTTTGGAGCAATGTAACTTCAAAGGGCACAAAATCACATATATACCCATTGTAAAGGCATCCAAGCACACTTCTTTCTATATACCCTTGCTCTACCTTTGAACCATGTACTATCTCTTACCTTTACTTAATAAACTTTGAACTGTTTCATTCTCTCAGTATCTCATCCTAAAATTATTTTTAGATACAGAGTCAAGTACCTGGCTTTACCCTAAGAGGAGGCCCTGAGAAGGGAAATTCCTCAGGGCAGGCAGCAACATTGGGGCACAGCACCCCTAACCACCTGTGGCAGGGGGCATGCCATCACCAAGACCTGGGAAATTGAGGCACTTTCCCCATAGAATCTTGGTCCTAGCCTCCCCCACTCCTCCTTACATCCCAATGTTTCCATCAGCACCCATGCCACTGCTACACCTGAGCATACATGTCCCACAGACCAGTGACACTTGCCTCTACAGAACCTGAAGACCCATCCACCAGAGTCCACACCCTATTGCCTCCATGCAGCTGCCTAAGGCTTCTCTATCAGCAGTGCTCAACCAAGTGGTACCTGAAAACTTGTTCCACAGAGTCACAAAGCCAGCACTTTCATTACCATTTTAGTGATGTTCACCACTGCAGGTCTTAGAGTCACAGGCCCTATACTTTGCATCCCTAGAACTGCCACTTCCATTGCTGAAGATCCCCACTGACTACAGAGCTCACCCCAGTGGTGCTTACAGTCTCTTCCACCATGTTCTATATTCTAAGCACTACCATTTCCATTGCCAGAGTGGCCATGGGGTGGGCAACTGACATTCACTTCTGTGTGCATGACACCTGTCTGGCTTGAGAGAGTGCCCCCACTCCCATGCAGCCCTTAGAAATGGACAGAATGTCTCACTCCACAACCACATGCTCTGTGTCAAAGCCATAAATTCTAGCTGAAGAAGCCATAGGGAGAGTACACTATGTAGTCCTATAGCTGACATCCTAAGATACATCTTCAGGAGAAAGCCTTTTACTACAAAAGCCACCCTATAAAAGTAGTGTAGACAACTTGTAACAGTTACTTTTCTCTTCCTGTGACAAAATACCCACCAGACAAAACATAAGTGAAGAAAGACCATTTTGGATCTTAGTTTTAGAGGAATAGGTCCACAGTCCTTGGCTCCATTGATTCTGGGCATATGGTGAGGAAAAATATTAGGACAACAGGAGCAAATGGAAGAGGAAGCTGTTCAACTTCATGATGGACAGGAAGCAAAGAGGTAGGAGGAGCTAGCTAGGCTCTACCTCCTGTAGATTTTACCACTTCCCTAAATAGCACCACCATCTGGGCACCATTTCATATTCAAGCCATAACAACTGATCTATCAGATGTGCAGATATCAAAGTAGGGACACATGAAGCATGAAAAAGCAAGATAACATAGCACCTCTACAGAAACATAATAACTAACAGCAAACCCAAGAGAAAAGGATATTGGTGAAATGCCCGATAAAGATCTCAAAAGAATAATTCTAAATAAATTCAATGATATCCAAGAAAATAAAAACAGATAATTAAAGAAAATTAGAAAAACAATGCATAATTTGAGTGAGACATTCAGCAAAAAGGTACAGATCACAAAAAAGAACCCAAATAAATCTCTGAACTGAAGAACTCAGTAATTCAAATAAGGATGCAGTTGAGACCCTAAATAACAGACTAGATCAAGCAGAAGAAAGAATTTCTTAACTTGAAATACATCTTTTAGCTGGGCAAGGTGGTGTATGCCCATAATCCCAGTACTTGGGAGGCTGAGGCAGGAGGGTCACCATGAGTTCAAGACCAGCCTAGACTACATAATGAATTCCAGGCCAGGCTGAACTACACAGTGAGAAAACACCTCAAAAACAAAAATAAAATTAAACAAAAAAAAACCTTAAAGACACATCTTTGGAAATATCTCAGTCAAGAAAAAGCAAAAAAGGAAAGGAAAGGAAAGAGAAGGAAAAGAAGAAAGGAAGGAAGAAAGAAAGATGAATAAAGAGAGCTACAAGGCTTATGGGAAAAATATTTGAATTGTAAAGGTTTCAAAGGCACAAAAACCTATGGAATGAAGTAATAGATGAAAACTGCCCTAATTTGAGCCTATAATCCCGGTGACTCATGAGACAGAGGCAGGAGGATCACTAGCCTGAGGACAGAGACAGCCTGTGTAAATTAGTGAGGCCCTGTCCCAAGATAGGAAAAATAAATAATGTGCTGGGTGTGCAGTGGTAGAGTGCTTGCAAAGTAGGCATGGGGCCCTGGTTCACCCCCTAGTATCACATACACACACAAAAGTGTTAAGTCACATTTAAGAGTATATCCATAGCAAGGATATGGAATCAACCAAAGTGTCCTTCAACAGAAGAATGGATATAAAAAAACTATGGTACCAATACACAATGGAACACTACTCAGCAATAAAATAAAAATGAAATAAGGCCATTTGCAGCAAAACAGATGGAATTAGAGAAAATTATTTTAAGTGAATGAACACAAGCTCAGAAAGAGAAATACCACATGTTCTCACTCGTGTGGGAGCTGAATCAAAATTATAAGAAGGAAAAAATCCTATTCAAAGGTCAGATCATAATAAAAGAAATAAAAGCTAAGAATGGTGTTATTATAGATGGTCTAGAAAATACATGTAATAGTTCTGACAAGGTAAAAAGAAAGTTCACCGCAGGAAAAGTTTCTATCTTAAACAGAACTGGAACCCAAGGATACATAGAAAAATATTACCATAAAAAGACAAGTAAATGGTAGAGAAGTCTTTGATGGGGGGATGGGGGTAAGCGTACAAGAGGGTAAGGGGGAACCTATATGAATAATGTACAACAAAATGCATATATGGAAATGTCACAATGAAAAGCATGTCAGAATGAATCACATTAAGGTGTACATTAAAAATTTCCAATAAAAAAATCTTTGTTTATAGAAACAAACAAACAAACAAAAAGTATATCCATTAGTCTAACAGAATATTTCTCAGCAGAAACTCTATAGGCCAAGAGGTAACTGTTATGGTTTAACTATGAAATAACCACATAAGCTCATGTGTTAAAGCTTAGGTCCCAAGATGGTGGTTCTATTTTGGGAGGTGGTAGAGACTTTAAGAGATGAGGCCTAGCTGGAGGTCGTAAGTCACTGTGAGCAGATTCTTGAGGGTATCTTGTCCCTGGCACTTTCCTTTTTCCCTCTCTCTGCTTCCTGGAGGTCATGGAGGGGAATAGCCTCCTCCTCCACATGCTCTTGCTGTCATGATATTTTACCTCATGATAGGCCCAGAAACAATGGAGCCAAGGACTATGGACTTAAACCTCTAAAACCATGAGTCAAAATAAATCTTCCCTTCCTTAAGTAGTTTCTGTCAGGTATTTGGTCAAAGCAATAATGAGAATAACTGATACAGGAACCTGGCACCAGAGGAGGGGATCATTGCTGAGCCTGAATCTGACTATGTGGATCTTAAGCCTTTGGAACCAGTTTGTGGTAGGAATTCAAAAGAATTTAAAGATGTAGGGTAGAGAACCCCTAGAATGCTATAAAGAGAACTTAATGGGTGATTCTGGTGTGAGCTCAGAAGACCAGATAGAACAGCAAAGACTAGGCTCACAGGTTTCAGATAGAAATGAAGAATCCTTTGGGAACTGAGCTAGATGTGATTCATTCATGGTACATTCTGGCAAAAAAAAAATAAAAATAAAAATAAAAGTCTACATTTTGTCCATGCCATGAGACTTTGAATAAAGTTGAATTTAAAAGTAATGGACTAATTAATTCAGTGGAAGAAATTCCAAAACAGCATACTATTTAGGGTAAAGCATGGTTATTACTGGCTTTTATCCAGATTTGCAAGGAGAATTGTGATTAAAAAAAAAAAAAGCAGAGCAGAAAGATTTGAAAAATGTGCAGTTTGGCCAGAAAATGAGCAAGTTAAAGGAGGCTCATGTTTAAAGTAGGACATAGTTGTTAGAGAGACTGAAGCCACTAGAAAGAAAACACATACTTTGCACTAGTACAATAGGAAAGATACCTTAAGGAAATCTCAGGAATTGGCCAGACACCACCCATGGAAACCTTGAGAGTACGGAAGAGTAAACTCATGTGAAAGACTTTCCTTTGAGAACAGAGTGTCTCTGGGGTACTCTGTAGAAAAAGGACCACCTATGAAGTTGTTTCCCCAGGAACCATTTCACCATACTCAGCTGTCCAGGCACCGAGAGGCCACTTTATTCATGGTCCAAGGATTCCTAGCTACAACTGAAGCTGGTGGCAGATCTTGGCATTGTACATATGGTGCTGAGTTTTCAGGCATGCAGAGTGTAAGAGTTATGGGCTCATAGAGGCTTTCATCCCATTTCAAAGGAAGGCCTGGGAAACCAGGCAATGTGTGGCAGGGCCAGGATCCCTGCAGGAAGCCCCTGAGTGGGTGAAGTGTGAAGTTGTGAGGATAAAACCTAAGCTGCAATGGAGATCCCAGGGTACTGGGGATGCTATAAGCATGGAACATCTACCAAGGAAAAGCACAGTCCATTAGTGGAACCAACCAAAGAACAAGGTCATATGAGCTGCAAATAGTAAGGCCAAAGGGGCAGAAATGCCATGCCCATTGGAGCTTACATCCTAACATCACATGTCCCAGATAACATACATGAAGACTTAATGTTTGCCATGTTGAGTTTTGGTATTGTTTTGGTTGGATTCTTCCTCACTATTTCCCTATTCCTCTCTTTTGGAATGGGAATATTTGCCATTGTATCTTGGAAGTATATAGTTTTCTTTTTGACTTTATAGGGGCTCACAGCTAAGTGTTTGCCTTGAGTCTCAGAAGAGACTTTGAACTTATACTCTTGAAAAATGTTGGAATTGTTGAGACTTTGGGAACTCTTGGAGTTGTACTAAATGCATTTTAAAATATGAAGTAGCCATGAGCCTTTGGGGACCAAGTGTAGAATATTATGGTTTTAATATGAAATATCCCTATATTAGTTAGGTCGTGTGTTCCGGTTACCAAAATACCCAACAGAAACAATTTAAGGGAGGAAATATGTATGTCTTGTGGCTTAAGGGATTTCAGTCTAAAGAGATAGAGAGGCATAGCTGAGGAGGTGGGAAGTGCATATGGCAGGGGACCTGTTGTTCACACTGCAGCTGATCAAGAGAAGAGAGAGAGCTTACCAGAACTGGGGCTGGGTAATATTCAAGGGATCAACCTCAATGACCTACTCCCACCAACCAGGTACCACCTCCCAAAGTTCTATAGCCTCCTAAAACAGCACCACCACCAGGTGGATTTAATGTTCAAATATAGACTTGGGGCACATCAAACCATAGCAGCCCCTCACAGGCACATGTATTAAAGCCTAGGTCCCTAATTAGTGGTACTGTTTTGAGAGGTGGGGAAAACTTCAGGAGACAGGGCCTAGCTAGAGAAAGTAGATCACTATGGGCAGGCGACTGAGGGTATTTTGTTCCTGGACCTTTCTTATCTCCCTCTCTCTGCTTCCTATCTGCCATAAAGTAAACAGCCTATTCTTCCACATTCTCCTAATTTCATGAAGTTCTGCCTCACCATGGACCTGGAATCAATGCACCCTAGGCCTATGGACTTAAACATCTAAAACCATGAGCCAAAATTAATCTTTCCTCCCTTAAGTTGTTTCTTTCAGATGTTTGGTCATAGCAACAACAAAAATAACACAGGAATGAAATGATGTAGTCAAAGTTCTGAAAGGGAAAAAAAAAAATCCTGCTGACCAAAAATATTATACCCAACAAAGCTATCCTTCAGAAACAAAGGAGAAATGAAAATGTTCTGAGACAAGCAAAAACTGAGGGAATTTATTATCATTAAGCCACTCCTGCAAGACATGTTTAAAGGGATTCCTCATCTGGAAGCAGAGGGATGATAACTACCATCATAAAAATATGGAAAAGAATAAAATTCACTGATAAACCAGATAGACAAATGAAAAAAGAAAAAGAAACCAAAACTTTCCATTAGAGAAAACCATCAAATACAAAAATACACAATGAGAGATGGAAAGTAGCAAAGCATATACAATACAATTAGCAAAATGACAATTCTTACTTATCAATAATAACATTGAAATAAATAGAATGAAATTCTCCAGACAAAAAACTACCCAGTGGCTCAATTTTTTTTTAAAAGATTCAAATATGTGCTGCTTGTTGAAACTTCCTCAGTGAAAACACACATAGAACAAGGGATTAGAAAAAGATATTCCATGCAAATGAAAACATAAGCAAACAGGAATAGCTATAATTATATCAGATAAAATAGATTTTTAAATAAAAAACTATAAAAAGAGCAGTATGTGATAGTGCATGTTTGTAACCTCAGCACTCAGGAGGGTGAGGCAGGAGGATCACAAGTGTGAGGCCAGTCTGGGCTACGTAGTGAGTTCTAGGCTATCCTCAGCTACTTTTTTTTGGAAAAAAAGAAAAGAGATAAAAAAAAAAAAGGGATCAATTAAGAAGAGAAAATAACAATTGTAAATATATATGCACCCAATGCTGGAGCATCCAATTATGTAACATATTTGAAAAAGTAAGCATAGGGTATTAAAATAATGAATAGTAATTGTGATGACTAATGTTAATTGTCAACTTGATTGGATTAATAAACACATAAGAGATGAGTGAAGCAAACCTCAAGGTATGACTGTGCTAGTGTTTCCAGAGACAACTGGATCATCACAGGTCTGATGTAATCAATGGATTAATCCTTTGATGGATTCAGAACATGATGGCATTATTGGGAAGTGGTGAAACATAGTAGGTGGGGAGGAAGTAAGTCGGTAGGGGCTGTCCTGGTGGTATATCTCTCCCTGTCCCCTTCTTGTATCCCTCTCTCTCTCTGCTTCCTAGCCACCACAAGTGAATAGCTTTCCTTAGCCACACACTCCTGCCACCATGATGCTCTGTGTAAGCACATGGGGCCAAGTGAACATGGACTGAACCCTCTGGAACTGCCAGACAAAATAAATCTTTCCTCCTTTAAATCATTTATGTTAGGTGTTTTGGTCACAGTGGCAAAATATTTACTAAAACAGAAAGTGGCTTCTACATACACATTAAAACTGACTAGTTGACCCTCTTTGCATCATTTTCTAGGAACTGGTAAATCAAGGCAAAAATTAAAACAAAAGTAAGCAACAAATGGTAGAAATTAGTCCAATTATAGTAGAAGCTACAATTAATATAAGTAGATGTTATATCTAGTTTAAAATCAAAGATTGACACACTACCATTAGCAATTAGCCTAGCTGAAAAATATAGCAATGCTATACTATTCCATCTAGGAAAAAGGAAAAGGGAAATCATGTACCAAGTGATTTTATAAGAGGGAAACACAAGAAGTGAGGTTGTTGTTGTTGTTAGGCGCTGTTGAGTCGGTATCCGACAACAGGGGAAACACTATTGTCAGTGCTTCTCTGCCATTCGTAGGGTTTTCAATGGCAGATTGATTTTTGGGAGGGGGTTGCCAGGTCCTTCTCCCAGCCTACAGCTTCTGGTGTTCCCAGGCAGTCTCCCATCCAGGTACTAACCAGGCCCGACCCTGCTTAGCTTCTGAGATCTGATGGGATCAAATGCCACAGGGCTACAGCTGCAGGCAGAAGAAAGGTACAATAGGGAAAATCTTCATGTCCGTCTCAACAAGAGACAGACTAGAGGAAGTTATAATTAGAGGTACTAGCAACATAAATTCTAATTAAGGGTGTCATGCACAATTGACAAAGTGGGTAGTTTATGAGAGGAACCAGGTGAACAAAGGGATTGAGGCTTCAAAGAGGAGCTTAAACTTGAGGTTTGCAGACAAGTAGGAGCTTAGTTGGTAGAGTGTTTGCTCTGTGTGCTCTGAGGTCCTGGGTTCAAACTCCAGCACCACAAAAATGGGAGAAGGATCTGGCATCTTCTGAAACCATCAACCATTGAAAACCCTATGAATAGCAGAGAAGCACTGACATAGCACTGGCACAGTGTCAGGGAGTGTTTCGTTCTGTTGTCGCTATTAGTTCTGTTGTTGCTATTAGTCGGATTGGACTTGGTGGCACCTAACAACAAAAAAAACCCCAACACAGACAATTAGGCCTCACTGAAGATTTCCATACGACTTTTAGATTATTAAATGTTTTATTTATTTATTGTAAATATAACTTGCCCATAAAATCTTCCTTGAGCAATATACCAAAACATAATTCAATTTATTTAAGTCTAAATTCAATAAGTTGAGAAAATATTTTTATTGCAATGTGCAATGAGCTAAGTAGACTTATAAACCTTCTTCTCCCCCCCCCAAATTAGTGCTTGGCTTATAACCATCTAAATCATTACTCTATGATACCTAAATAAATAAGAGGCATATATATATATCTATATCTATATCTATCTATCTATCTATCTATATATATATATATATATATATATATATATATATATATATATATCACAGTGCAGTTTTATGTATGTTTTATGAAAGAACAATGCTTTAAAGTGTTGCTTATGTCAAGTATTTAATATTCTAAAGTATCTGTCCCCTAAAAAATGTAAGATCAACTAAAAGGGTAGAACTTAGCAAAATTCTGCAAAAAATGATGGAGGTGAGATTTTAAATAGATTGTGATTATTCATTTGATCTCAGTGCAGTCAATAATAGTGCCTTGCTAAGTTAACAATATGAGGCTTTCCACCAACTGGAGCAAGGCATAGGTTCTCAAAGGTAAAAAGAGTGTCTGAGATCTTATGCCCCAAAGAAAATTAATAAGGTTTTCCAGAAGTTAGCTACAGGGGGCACAAAACCCACAGTATGGAACTCAAAGTTTTCTAAGGGAAAAAGCCATCTACAACATGCATAGAAACAGGAAAGACTGAAAGCAATATGTCACTATATATTATTCTTTTTAACAGCTATATTGAAAAGTTCCTCATGCGTACAATTAAGTGTTCTGGAATTCCCATTCCTCACAATATCATCCATAACTTATTGTGTCCCTGCTTCTATGCCCACTTCTGAATCCAACTTGATTCTCCAGCAGTTCCCTGTCAATACACTCCTTTAGGCATTTTAGAATCATGAGGAATCTGTACACAGACCAAGAAGCAGTGATTTGGACAGAACAAAGAAAGACTGCTTGGTTTAAATTCAGGAAAGGTGGGCAACAGGGCTGAATCCTTTCATCATATCTCTTCAATTTCTATGCTGAGCAAATAATCCAAGAAGCTGGACTTCATGAAGAAGTACATAGCATCAGGATTGGAGGAGGATTCATTAACAATCTGTGTTATGCAGATGGCACAACTCTGCTTGTTGAAAGTGAAGATTTGAAACATTTACTGATGAAGATTAAAGAACACAGCCTTCAGTATGGATTGTGCCTCAATGTCAAGAAAACAAAAATCCTTACAACTGGGTCAGTAAGCAACTTCATGATAAACGGAAAAACGATGGAGGTTGTCCAAGATTTTGCTTTACTTGGTTCTACAATGAATACTCATGGAGGCAGCAGTCAAGAAATCAAGACACATTGCTTTGGGAAAAGCTGTTGCAAAAGATCTCTTAAAGTGTTGAAAAGTAAAGATGTCACATTGAAGACAAAGGTGCACCTGACTCATGCCATGATATTTTTAGTCATATATGGTTGTGAAAGCTGGACATTGAGTAAGGGACACAGGAGAAGAATTGATGCTTTTGAATTATGGTGCTGGAGATGAATATTGAATATACCATGGGCTGCCAAAAGAATTAACAGATCCATCCTAGAAGAAGTGCAACCAGTGTGCTCCTTTGACGCAAAGATGACTAGACTGCATCTTATGTATTTTGGACATGTTGTCATGAGGGACCAATCCCTGGAAAAGGACATCACGTTTGGGAGAGTGGTGGATCAACAACAACAACAAAAAGAAGACCCTCAACTAGATGGATTGACACAGTGACTGAAACAATGCACTTAAACATAAAAACATCATGTGCATCACACAGTATCCAGGAGTGTTTTGTTCTGCTGTACATAGATAGGGTCACTGATTTGGACCTGACGTGACTGCACCTAACAACACTGAAAGGTTAAAATATGTGTAACTTGACCCTTACTAATGGATGTATATGCAGTTAAAATTTTTTGGTTCTGTAAGCAAAATTAATATTCTTATTGAAATATCTTTGAGTTTATGTACAATTTAATATGTGATGTCATATTTAAATAGGATTTTCAAGGAAAATTACTTCATAGGTCACTTGTTGGGCTATAAATCAATTGGGCAACTAATTGCTAACTGTGGTTGGGATACTTAGAGATATATGTAAGGGGATGAGAGTAGGAGATGAAATATGAGTAGCCTTTATATTGCTTGCAGAAGAAGAGTGCTTGAAAAGCAAGCGTAAAGCCCTGAGTTCAATCCCTCAGCACTGCAACAACAACAACAACAACAACAAGAAAATAACAAACAAAATCTTAAACCAAAACCAATCCAAACCAATTCCCCCCCTTTTTTTTTTCAGTACTTGAGTGTTGAACCATGCTTTGCAAATAATCTGCCACTGAGCTGCACACATAGCCCATTTTTAAATTTTTTATCTTGAGATAGGATCTCTCTGAATTATGCAGGCTACCTCTGGTCTCAAACTCACCATCCTCCTCCACCTCCTTAGGATTACAGGCCTGAGCCACTGTGCCTGACTCTAAGCTATTCCTGAATTCCTAACCAACAGAATTTATGAGAAAATATGTATTTGTAGCTTCAAGCTGCTAAATTTTGGAGTAATTTGTCATGGAGCAATGGATAAGTAAAATATGTATTACCATGTCTTATTTGCAAATAATAAATTTTATTTCTTCCTTCTCAAAGTTTTTTCTTTTTATTCTTTTATCTTAACTATTTTTGTCATACTGAGGGATTGGTGCCAGGGTGCTCTGCCACTGAGTTGCACCTCTAGCCCCCTTTTAGTTTTTATCTTGAGTCTCACCACGGCTGCCTCTGGCTTTGAACTCATGACTCTCCTGCCTCTGCTTCTGGAGTTGCTGGGACTACAGGGCAGTGCCACTGTGCCTGGTTTCTTTTCCTTTACTTATACTAGCTAGGCCAATGCTGAATGGAAGTGGTAACAGTGTACCTCTATATCTCATTCCTGGTCTCAAGAACATTTCCTTTCTCTATCATTAAGTTTGATGCTATGGTAGCTTTTGGGTGAATATCTCTTATTAAATTCAGAATGCTCCTTTCTATTTTTACATTGGTAAGACTTTTACATATATATTTTGTTGTTGTTGTTTTGTTTTTTTGAGACAGAGTCTAGCTCTGTAGCCCAGGTTGGCTTCAAATCCACTATTCTCCTGCCTCAGTCTCCCAAGTGCTGGGATAGCAGTTTCCTTTTTCTTTTTTAAAATCATAAATCAGTATTAAATTTAATCAAATAATGTTTTCTCTGAATCTTAAGATAATCATATATGATTTTTTCCCTTTATCTGGTGATGAGTTGAAATATATGAAATGATTTTGGTATGTAAAGTCAACTCTGTAGTCCTATAATAATTTCAATTTGATTGTATTATATTTTCTTTTGAACATACTGCCATACTCAGTTTGCAGATATTTTATTTAGGATTTTTGTCTTTTCATTAATGAGATTGGACTGAAATGTTTTCTTTTTAAGAATGTCCCTATCAAATTTTAAAATAAAGGTAATGTTGGTCTTATAAAGTAAGTTGAAAGTTTATACTCATTTTCTATTTTCTGAAAATATTTCAATAAGCTTGGTATTATTTTTCATTAAGTGAGTGAATAGCTCACCATCAAAGCCATTTGGGCTAACCTTTTCTTTGTGGGAAGACTTTTAATTACAGGTTTATTTTTATTTTTTATTAAATAAAGTTTGGTAAGTTGTGTTTTCAAGGAAATCTTTAATTTCTTTTGAATTTTCTAATTTTTAGCACAAATTACTAATAACATATACTTTTTGAGACAGGATCTCCTTATGTAGCCCAGACTGTCCTCAAACTCGCAATCTGCCTGCCTCTGCCTCCTGAGTGCTGCAATTGCAGATATACTCCACCATGCCCAGCTTGTTCATAATATTTTTTCATCTTCTTAATGTCAAAAGATTCAGTAATGTTCTCCCTTCATTCACACTTGATCTTACTCATTGTATTTTCTTTTTTCTTCATCAGTCTTTCCAGAGGTTTATTGACATTGACATCATTTTAAAGAACACCTTTTAGATTTATGATTTTTCTCCATTATGTGTTCTCCATTGATTTAATATCTGATTGTTATTATTTCTTTAATTTGCTCTTACTCATCTAAAATCTTAATAAAGTTACTAGATCATTGGTTTTGAGTATTCCTTCTCCTCTTTCTTTCCTTCTTTTCTTCTTTCTTTCTTTCTTATCTTTTTTTCCCCCACTTCTTCTTCTGTGCTGGAGATCAAACCTCAGACCTTGTGCATACTAGGCAAAACTGATCTACCACTGAGCTATATCTCCAAACTTCGTCTAACATATGTATTTATAGCTATAAAATTATTTCTAAACATGCCTTACATTTTGATGTTGTATTTTTGCTTTGATTTAGTTAAAAATATTTTTAGCTCAAAATCCCAGTATATTTTACAGTATTTAATATAAGAATTATTGTATAACTACAGGATTTGTGGTATTGCTAGAAAGATAGACAAGTAGACAACTAGAACCCAATAGAGTGTCCAAACCAGATCCACACATAGTCACTTGATTTATGAGAAAATTGCTCTTGCAGAGAAATAGAGAAAGGACATTCTTGTCAAATAAATGGTATTGAGTTCACTGAATCTCCTTATAGGAAAAGAAATAATCTTGGCCCATACTTCCTATAAAACCCAGTTTGTAGCTGGATTGCAGACCTGATATAAAGGATAAAGCAGTAACATTTCTATCTATAGGATATGTCTTCACGGTCTTGGGATAGGTAACAACATCTTGAAATTAACACACACACTAACACACTAACTGTAAAGAAAGAGATTAATCAATTATATTCATTAATATTAAGGATATTTGTTTACCAGAAGATACTGTGGAGAGTAAACAAGTGTAGGGTAGAAATAAATGTTTGGTATTCATATAGATGTCAAAGTATCTTTATAAAGAACAACTACAGGGCTAGAAGTATAGCTAATTGCTAGATCATTTGTGTATGACATGCAAGGTCCTGTGTTATATCCCTAACATGACAAAAGAATAAACCAATCTACAAATCAATAAAAATGAGTCAAAGGAAAATGGACAAATGACATGGAAACTTTGTATAAATATTATGCTTAGGTGGTTAACAAACATGAAAAGGTACTCAAAAGATCATCAGGCCCTAGAGATATACAAATTAAAATCACAGTATTATATCATTACAAATTTACTGCAGTAATGAATCTTGATTGTCAACTTGATTGGATTTAGAAGTGCCTAGGAGATTAGTAAAGGACATCTCTGGGGTGTGTCTGTGAGGGTATTTCTAAAAAAGATTAGATCAGGAGGGCTTTGATGTAATAAATGGTTTAGTCCATTGATGGATTCAAATTTTGGATACACTATTGGGGCTGGGGTTTAGCTCAGTTGATAGGGTGCTGCTCTGCACTCCCTGAGGCCATGGGTTCGATCCTAGCACTGCATAAAATAGGAGAGGGACCTGGCAGCCCACTAATGAAACAATCTCAAAACAAGCAGCCATTGAAAGCCCTATGAACAGCAGAGAAGCACTGAAGTAGTGCCAAGCATGGCACAGTGTCTGGGAGTGTTTCGTTCTGTTGTACATAAGGTCACTATGAGTAGAATCCAATTTGATGGCACCTGACAACAACACTGGGAAGTGGTGGAACTATGGAATATGTGGCTTGGTGGAAGAAGTAGGTCACTGAGGATGTGTAGGTGCTATAGCTTGTCCTGGCCCCTTCCTGTTACTGTCCTGCTCTGCTTCCTGACCACCACGATGCAAGCTGCTCTGCCATTGTTTCCCCACCATAATAGACTTATACCTCTGAAACCACTAGCAAAATACATCTTTCCTCTCCTAAGTTGTTTTGTTAGGCATTTGGTAACAGAAACAATAAATCTGACTAACACACCCACCAGAATGTCTAAAAGTAAAAAGAATCATAATACCAAATGTTAAGAATTTCAAGAATAGAAACTGGTAAAACTAATGTGGGAAATTTGGCAATATATACTAAAAATGAACATATGCATATCTTATTAAGCCCAAACTTTACTTCAAAGGATATGTTGTAAAACATGTGTACATAAACTCACCCAAAGATATGGATACAAATATGCAAATCAGCATTTTTGTAATAGCCAAAAATAAGAAAATATATACAGACAACAGAATTGTGGTATTTTCATATAATCAAGTATAAAGAAGTAATGAAAATGAATGAATTATTGCTATAATCAAACATTGTTGTTGTTGTTGTTAGGTGCCGTCGAGTCGGTATCCAACTCATAGCGACCCTCTGTACAACAGGGGAAACACTATTGTCAGTGCTTCTCTGCT
>VMDO01029685.1:0-22310 GCA_007922755.1 Pedetes capensis | reverse complement strand
AGTACAAGAAGAACCTGGAGAACTGTAACAGAGAAGTATATGGCCCAGGGTCTTAGCTGACCATAGGCTTCACCTTTGGTGGCTGTCAAAGTCAGCATGACTTTTGGCTTGCCAGGGACAAAGGTGGCATGTTTGTTGTTGTTTGCAGTGCTGGGTACCAAACCCAGGGCCTCAAGCAAGTTAGGCAGGCGCTACCACTGATGGCACAGGTGCATGCTGCTCCAGTCCCGGTGGTGGTGTGTTTTTGACTACCATTGGGACCTATGTCAACATGTGAGTACATAAAGCCGGGCATGGTGGCTCACGCCTAGAGTCCCAGCAACTCGGAGGCAAAGGCAGGAGGATCGCAAGTTCAAGATCAGAGGCAGTCTTCGTAATTTAGTGGACCCTGTCTCAAATAAAAAGTAAAAAAAAAAAACACACAAAACATGGGCTAGGGGGACAGCTCAGTGGCACAGTACTTGCAAAGCACACAAGCTCAAGGCCCTGGGTCAACCCCTCAGTACCACAAACACAAAAAAAAGAGTGAGTGCATATCAATTTGACAGAAAAAGTGGTGGAAAAACATTTTACAAACTCATTATGCATTCCAATTATTTTGCTCATCATTTTCTTGTTCATTGTAATGGAGAGTTTCCGGAAATAAAATACTTATTGTCATATATTCAGATTTGAAACTGGTAATCAAAGAGCTAAGGGGACCAATCTCTTGGTGACCTGTGCTATTCACTCCTTCTGTGGTTCATTGGGCCCTAGGCTGAGTGCCATATTCTCAGCAGGGCCTGGACTGACAAAAAGGAGAAATTTGGATGCAGAATGGTCAAGAGACTGTGGCAGGACTGGGTAAAGGCAGCAGACTTCTTGCTGAAGACAGAAGCTGTGGGCAAGTACTGCAGAAATGCACTTTGGGGGCCATCCTAAGGAAGAACTTTCCAGTATTTAGAGTTGTCTCACAGCAGAAAATAGCGAACTCTCTGTCACAGCATGTACTGAAGTTAAGGGTGTCCAGCCATCCCCTTGTCGAGGGTGGTGCCCCGGGGATTCCAGCATCCACGAGGATACTGAACATGCTGTACTCTGAGTCTGGACCCATTTTACTCATGAGGAAACCCCTCAGGTTCCTAGGATGCCAGCATCGGGTCTCACTGTGCAGCTTTTGTTTGTGTAGGGAGGTGATCCTGCCATCCCCTCTTAGAGCTGTCAACCCAGAAGTTAGGTGGGGACAGTACTGACCCAGGGTACAGTTACAGAGAACCAAACCAGAACCTAGGTTTGGAGGGCCTTGGCAAGGCCAACAGGTGCGTCCTCTTGACTTTTTGCAGCCCAGCATTTACTGAGTGCTGCTGTCCCCCACCTTGAGCTGCTACAGGAGCGAACGAGACAGGTAGGTGCTGGTCTGCATTCGAAGGAGGAAAAAGCAACCAACAATGTTAGATCCAGATGCCATGCACTGGCCTACAATCCCAGCAACTCAGGGATTCCCCCTTTTATTGGTAATAACTCTTTTCCCCCCTTTTATTGGCAAATGTTGGTGGGGTACAGAGTAATACAGCATTTACTTTTTCCATTATGCAACTATTACATCCCTTTTGGTTACACTTTCATCAACTTACAAAGTTTATGGAAACTTTTGACTAATAATGTAGTAAAACTCGTATGCATATATGGGTCATATTCCTCTGTTTTTCCCATGTATTCATGAAGTTGCATAGTTTACATTGAGATTATCCTTCACTCAGCAATAAAAGAATGAAATAATGTCATTTGCAACAAAATGGATGCAACTGGAGAATATCATCTTAAGTGAATAAACACAGGCTCAAGAAGAGATGCCTTATGTCCTCACATGTGGGAGCTGAATCTTACGTAAAAGAAGAGAAAGCATATACATACGTTGTTGCTAGGTGCTGTCAAATTGATGTCGGACTCATAGCGACCCTAAGTACAACAGGTGAAACAGTATTGTCAGTGCTTCTCTGCTATTCCTAGGGTTTTCAAAGGCTGATTGCTTTTTGGGAGTGGGTTGCTGGGTCCTTCTCCCAAGCCCACAGCACCTGGTGTTCCCAGGGGGTCTCCTACCCAAGTACTTACCAGGTCTGACCCTGCTTTGATTCCAAGATCTGACAGGATCGGATGCCACTGTAGTAACGGCTTAGGTAACTCACACATAAGTACATCTATAAAAATGCACAATTAAACTTAGCAAAGAATGGAAAATATAAAGAGTAGAAAGGAGAGAGGGGACTAGCAAAGGGAAGTGAAGGTTGTGGGAAGGGAAGGAGAAATGATGTAAGGTGACTAAAGATTCTGAGGCAGGATTGCGAGTTTGAGGCCAAGAGGCAGCCTGAGCAACTTACTTGAGACCATGTCTCAAGATAAAATATTAAAAAAAATATCAAAAAACCGGCTGGGTGTGTGCCAGGCCCTGGGTTCAACCTCCCAGTACAGAAAGAAAGAAAAGAGGAAGAAAGGAAGGAAGAAAAAAGAGGGGGGAGGGAGAGAGAAAGGCAGGCGAATGCTGTAAAGTGACAAAGGTCTTCGTCTCCATTGGTGCCCACCTGCTCCTCGCCACTTCTTTCCCCTTTATGGCCAGAAGCCTCCCTTCCTTTTCTTAAGAAGCGGCCCTAAGACGCCACAAATTCCCTACAGAGACAAACAGATCCGAAAACGGGGGCGAGGGGGAGGCGGGTTGGAATCCGCCTCTAAAAACAAATGAGCCTGGGGTCAGATCTGCGAGATTCAGAAAACGGCAGCACCCACTGCAACCGGTCTTCGCGAGCATTACGTTAATGCACTTAAGCACCAAAGCGCCTGACCCCCACTATGTACTCAATAAATGTGGGGTGCCTGGCTCTGCAATCCGAGGGGCCCCAGCCCCTTGCGCCTCAGTTTCCCTCTGGGGCCTCGCTGGCCCTGCTGGGGTTCACCACCTCGCCAGCCGCGCCACACCCAATGCCTGTGGGAATTCACAGTAGCGGAAGCGCAGCTCCGTAGGGTAGGGAGCCAGCGACTGCTGACCTGCGCGGAGGCCCCCCGCGCCGCGCCCCTCGGCGGCCACGCCCCTCCTCGGGTGCTTCGGCCCCGCCCCGCGCGGAGCGGCCGGGCCCGTGGGCTCCTTTAAGGCAGAGAGCCGGCCCACAGGACAGTGTTTCGCCCCCTCCGACGCCGCCGAGGTAGCAGCTTCACCTTTAAGGCGGCGCGGGGGCTGCTGGGAATACCGGCGGGATGGAGGCAGCTGGGCTCGCTCGCGGCGGCCGGTCCGGGTGAAGCTGGGCAGGAGCCAGAGCGGGAGCCGGGCCGAGCTGGAGGCGCAGGTCGGCGCGGGCCGACTGGGCCGGGAGAAGGGGTCGGGCTCGACCGTGCGCAGGGCTGGGGGTGTCGGCCTCCGGTGGGGGTCGCCGAGGGGGCGCGGCCTGCGGGGACCCGACGGCCTGCAGGCGGGGGGCGCGGTCCCGGGCCCGGGGGGCGCGAGCGCAGCCCCTCCTGGGGAGCGTCTGCCCGCAGCGCGCCAGCCCGAGAGGGTCCCCGTGGGCGCGGCCTGGGGGAGGCGGACCTCGGCCCCCGGGAGGAGGGGCTCTGCGGGCCCGGCCCCGCCTGGGTGAGGGGCTCCGCGACGCGACCCGCCTGGCGCGCGGCGTGGGCTGTCTCGGGGGCTGGGGCCGCATCTCCTGGAGGGGCCGCGGTCACCCGCGCGGGAGTGAACTCCCGCACGGTCTCCCTGGGGCTCTGCGTCCTGCCTAGGGGAGTCCCCGAGAAGCCCCAACACTGGGCCTCCTGAGGCGGCCTGAGCCGGGGGTCTGGGGCGGAATCGGGGTCCAGCCTCGGTGACCGCGCCGCATTGCGTCTCCCTGGCCGAGACGGGTCTGGCGCGCCCCCTGTGGGCCGAGTGTGGGCGTGCTGCGGAGTGCTGGCTGGGGGGACCTGGGCACCCCGGGGATCCAGGCGCCCGGGGACCGCCGGTGTTTACCTAATCCGGGGTGGACGGCGGTGTGGCCCTAGGCCCGGCACCTGCCTGCCGCCTCTCGCCTTCACAGGCGGCACGATCATGACCACGATGGTGCTTCCGCGGGAGGAGAAGCTGAGCCAGGATGAGATCGTGCTGGGCACCAAGGCCGTCATCCAAGGACTAGAGACCCTGCGCGGGGAGCATCGGGCCCTGCTGGCTCCCTTGGCTTCTCATGAGGCCAGCGAGGCCGAGCCGAGCTCACAGGAGCGCTGCCGCCTCCTGCGCCGCTCCCTGGAGGCCATTGAGCTGGGGCTGGGCGAAGCCCAGGTAAGTCAGTCTGGGGGCTCTGAGATGGGAGGTCACGGGAGGGATTGAGCCTTCCAGAGGAATCCTGGTAATGTAGGAATGGAATCTGAGCAGGGAACCACTTGTCCCCTGGAGCCCCATGTTAGGACCACAATCATTACGTTGAAGGCATGGAGACTCCAGCCCTACTCCAGGAAACCATGAGCACCCATGCTCCCCCCAACCCTGTTTCTGGCGCCCCAAAGACTGAATGGCATAGAAGAACAGAAAATAAATCCTTAAAGAAATACTGGTACTCCCCCTGTCGGGCAGGATGGCACATACTTGTGATCTCAGTGCCTCAGGGGGCTGAAACAGGAGGATTGCCAGTTCCGGGCCAGAGGCAGCCAGTGCAGTTTAGCAAGACACTGTCTCAAAATTAAAAGGGGAGGGGGGGGTGCCTTGCATGCAGTTTAGTGGTAGAGCACTTGCCTAGCATGGGCAAGCCCCTAGGCTCAAACCCCAAGTACCACCTCCCCCCCAAAGAAAAAAGAAAAAGAAATACTCCCCATCCCATTCACTGTTCTGTTACCACATTAAATTATCTAATTTGCCTCATGCCCATTATGTGCCAGGCAGTGTGTTTGTGCCAGGCAATGTGTTAGTGCCAGAGTTACATAATCCAACAAGGTAGACAAGATTCCCGCCTTTGACAGACGTGGCAGCACAGGCTTGTACTCCCAGCACTCCTGAGGCTGAGGCAGGAGGAGCTAAAGTTACATGCCAGCCTGGGCTATTTAGTGAGACCTTGTTCCCCCACCCCCGCAAAAATGATCCCTGCTCTCATCCAGTAGGGAAAAAGAAACATAACTAATTGTAACAAATTGTGATAACTGCTCCAAAGGAAAGAACAAGATCTTAAAATAGCTCATAGCCAGGGGTCTTTGTTGGTCAGGAAAGACTTCTCTCCGGAGATGAGAGATGACATTTAAACCAAGACCTAGACCATCTTCCAGAAAAGAGAGTGGGAGGAGAAGTTGCATTCCTAAAGGCCCAGAGGTAGGAAAGATGTTGTGGAGGAAGTGAGAAAAAAATTGTGTGACCAGAACTTCATGGGGAAGGAGAGAGGGACAGAAGAGGCCTGTGGAGAAGGCAAGATGCAGGTCGTGGCCTTATTAGTTTGGCTTTTATTCCCAGAAAATCCAGAAGCCTTTGGAGAGTTGTAAGCAGGCAAGGGACAGTCTGTCTTAGGTTTTAAAAATTCCCCAGTGACATGTGGAGAATGAGCCTCACTGGGCCAAGCATGGAAGCTGGTAGCAAGAAGTTAGGCAGCCACTACTGAAATGGAGATGACAGATGGCAGCTTGGACTAAAGCAGTGGTCATGAAGGTAGAGAGAAGGCGACTGGTTCTAGACATCCTGGAGGTAGGCCCAGGGAGAGAGAAAGGAGGGGACAGTGTAGGTGTGTGGTTAAAGGAAGTTCAGGGCTGAGGGAGCCTGGGTGGATTTGGAGTTCTGTGTGGGCCCTTTAGATTGGGCCACCAGGGCCATATGCAGCCTGAGCTATCCAGGAGACCCTGGGACATACAAGGGAGAAAACTGTATGGGAAAGGGTTTTATTCTCCTCAGATCTTGGCCAGTCCACTGCCTGGCTCCACGAATCCTCAGCAGCTTGTACCATCTCGGTTTCCTTGTCTTTAAAACAGGGATCATGCCATCTGCTGTATGTACTTCCAGGCTGGTGAGGGATTTTTTTTTTTTTTTCTTTTCAGCTAGTGGTTCTGAAAACACCTGTCACTTAGACATTTGCTAACCAACTAGAAAGTGCAGGGTCCAGACTGCCTGGCCTTCTGGAAGGGCAACATGTTGCCTCCTTGACCAGTTGGCTGTCAGGTGCAGAGATGACCACCCAGGATCCCCACTCCTGTGGCATGCAGGCCCCTCACAGGTGGGGAATGGAGTGGCATAGAGGACAGGCAGTGAGGCCATGTGTGGAGGCTAGAGCAAAGGGGAGGGCATGACTGGGAAGAGGCAGAAGTGACCCTAGACCATGAGGGACAGAGAAAGGAAAGTTGGGCCCATGCCTAGACCCCAAGACAGGAAGAGCCTGAAGCTTAGGAAGGGGATCAGAGGTTGTGGGATGGGTTGGGGGCTGAGGCATCTGGATCCCCTTAGCTACCGCTGTGGTTTGTCCCCCAGACCCTCTGGGGGTTTGGGATACATACCACTTCCCTACTTGGAAGCTGCAGAAGGCAGGGGGTGCTATGGACCCTGAGCAGAAGTGGGGATGAGGTCTTTCCGTAGCCTTTCAGCCACCTCCCCAGCTTCTGTGAGCAAGGACTGGCCCTGGGGCAAGGAGCAGTGGTGTAGTGGCTGTGGCTGGAGTGGGTAAGAGTACAACCCCTGGGGAGACAAAGAGGGAAACTCAGGGATCCTAGAAGGCAGCAGTCAGGACTCCTCAAGCCTCCTGGGTTTGAACTGTGGTCTGTTTCGGGGTCTGCAGCTCCTAGGCAGAGCCAGGCCTGGCCCTTCACTGGGCCCCAGGAGGCCCAGGCTGAAGTTGCAGGCTGAGGGGTAGCCAGGGCTCTGACACTTGTCTGGCTGGCTACACAGGTGATCCTGGCACTATCGAGCCACCTGGGGACTGTGGAGTCAGAGAAGCAGAAGCTGCGGGCTCAGGTGCGGCGCCTGGTGCAGGAGAACCAGTGGCTGCGTGAGGAGCTGGCAGGGACACAGCAAAAGCTGCAGCGCAGTGAGCAGGCAGTGGCCCAGCTGGAGGAAGAGAAGCAGCACTTGTTGTTCATGAGCCAGATCCGGAAGCTAGATGAGGATGCCTCCCCCAACGTAAGCCCACCCTGCCCGGGGCCCAGGAGCGCCCAGCTCCCACCTGGCCCACCTAGCCCACCTAGCCTCACCCTCACCCTGTCTCTCTCCCCAGGAGGAGAAGGGTGATGTCCCGAAAGACTCTCTGGATGACCTGTTCCCCAACGAGGATGAGCAGAGCCCAGGTGCAAATGGGTGTTTGACGCTGGGTTGGGGGCAGAAGTGCTGGACCTGCTCCTGGGCCTTGGGATCCAGCGATCACAGGGGCTGGGGGCTGAGTGGCAGCCATGTTCTTTCCTGCCTCGTTTCCAGTCACGACGTCCCAGCACAGTAGAGCTAAGAGGCATCTCTCCCCTGTAGTATCTTGCACCCCCAAGTTCTGCAAAGAGCAAGTGTCACAGTTAATAGCTTTGGAGGAGCCAGGCCTGGCTCTGCCCCAGCTTCTCTCTGCGCCTCCTCTGAGGGTCAAGGAGCCCCGTGCAGGATAGTGCTGAGCTGAGCCACGCTTGCCCGGCTCATGGTGTTGAGCACGCACAGGACACACGTCTGCAGAGGTGGAAGCTGAGGCTGAGGTTGAGGGTCTCACTCGAGGTCGCACAGCTTAAAAGTACTGGAGCTGGGACTCTACCCTCTCTGTGGGGCAGAGAGGCCTACTCTATAAATGAGGAAACTATGGCATGCCCAGGGCGATGTGGGCCAAAGGCACAGCTGGCACACTCCAGCCCGGCCTGGTGGGTAGGTGGCACATCTAACCTCCTGCCTTTGGCCCTGTAGCCCCCAGTCCTGGAGGAGGGGATGCGACCACCCAGCACGGGGGCTATGAAATCCCAGCGCGCCTCCGCACGCTGCACAACCTGGTAATCCAGTACGCGTCGCAAGGCCGCTATGAGGTGGCCGTGCCCCTCTGCAAGCAGGCACTGGAGGACCTAGAGAAGACATCGGGCCACGACCACCCTGACGTGGCCACCATGCTGAACATCCTGGCACTGGTCTACCGGTGAGGGGCCCCTGGCCACGTTGGTGCGCAGGTCGAGCCCTGGGTCACAGACACTCAGACTTGCAGGGGCCAAGACTTAGGCTCCAGTGGCAGTTGGGCAGCAGAGAGAGTGGGGTTACCCTTCACTGGGAACGGACGTCAGCCTAGTGGAAGAGAAAGCCTTGGGCATGAGCCCTGAGGCGCCATGTGAGGACACCAGGGTCCCCAGGAGTCAGCATGGCTTCTCTAGGCACCCACGGTCAAGTAGGGGATTAGAACAGTGAGTTCGCCCAGAACGCAAGAGAGTTGGAAAGGGTTTCCGGGGCAGGAAGTGATGGGGCCAAGGCATAGGAGGAGGAGAGCGGAGTGCACTTCGCCTTGGTTCTGGCACAGCAAGGCTTGCAAGTGGTGGGGCCCTGGCGAGGTGTGGTGAGCTGCCCAGTGCTCCTCAAGCTCCTGGAGTGCCCAGGCCTTCCACTTTGTCACATTCCTGTCATGCCCACTCATCGGTGACCACAGGAGGAGGGACTCGGGCCCTGGGGGCAGGCCATGGCCAAAGGACATTCCTGAATGTGCTTCTCTCTGCTCCTAGGGACCAGAACAAGTACAAAGAGGCTGCCCACCTGCTCAATGATGCCCTGGCCATCCGAGAGAAGACGCTGGGCAAGGACCACCCGGCTGTGAGTAAGGGGCAGGGTGGGGGGTGGGTTCCCGAGCAGTGGCATCCTGGGTGAGGGTGCCTTCCTTCTCCCACCCCCAGGTGGCCGCAACCCTGAACAACCTGGCGGTTCTGTATGGCAAGCGGGGCAAGTACAAGGAGGCCGAGCCACTGTGCAAGCGGGCGCTGGAGATCCGTGAGAAGGTGGGAGCAGGCGGAGCTGGGGGTGGGGCGGCCCGAGGACCCCGCCGCTCTGAGCCTAGCCACTCACTCCTCCCGTCCCAGGTCCTCGGCAAGTTTCACCCAGACGTGGCCAAGCAGCTCAGCAACCTGGCCTTGCTGTGCCAGAACCAAGGCAAAGCGGAGGAGGTGGAGTACTACTACCGGCGGGCCCTGGAGATCTACGCCACCCGCCTCGGGCCTGACGACCCTAACGTGGCCAAGACCAAGAACAACCTGGTGCCCTGCGGCGGAGGGAGGAGGGAAAGCTGAGTGTGGGGAGGAAAGTGGGGAAAGCCAGCACCCGTGGGCTGCTCACTCTCGGCTTCCTGCTTCCGCCAGGCCTCCTGCTACCTGAAACAGGGCAAGTACCAGGATGCAGAGACCCTGTACAAGGAGATCCTCACCCGCGCCCACGAGAAGGAATTTGGCTCTGTCGATGGTGAGTCCACGGCGACCCTGTGTCTCCAGCTCTTCCAGCGCAGGCCCTCTCAGCCAGGAGTGCCCAGGACAGCACCTCAGGCAGGCAGGCCTCCCACCTGGGGTCTGGCCAGAGGCCCAGCCTCGCCTATGGACCGTGCCCACCCGTTTACCTCACTGCCCTAGCTGGACACATCTTGGTAAAACCCAGTCTTCCCCTTTCTCCACTGGGCATCTCCCGCCTGCTTTGAGGGCCCACCCAAGAGTCTCCCCTTTGGGAAAACAGCCTTCTGGTGCCTGGTAGTCAGTCATCCTGATCCTGATCCCTCAGGGCGTGGCCTTTCATTCAGGCTGTGGGCTGAAGGTGTGTAAGGGTCTGTCCCACATCCCTGACCCACCGCATTCACAAGCCACTCAACACAGGCCGCTGCCCTGTTCATCTGTATCCAAAGGAGGGTCAGTGATGTTTTAGTCTGTTTCTGGTTCATTCACTCAATGAAGCCCAACCCTGGTCCTTCCTGGGCACCCCGTTCCCCCTCCTCAGAACCCAGTTCTGTGTCCAGCCGATCCAGAGAGGCCTATATGACAGGTGGTAACACTCCTCTATCTCCCTCCCAGGGGACAACAAGCCCATCTGGATGCATGCAGAGGAACGGGAGGAGAGCAAGGTAGCTTAGTGGTCAGGGCAGGGCTGGGCAGGTGGAGAGAGGGTGGGAGGCTGGGATGTGTGGGGGAAGGGCCTTGTCCCACCTCCACTGACCTTCTTCCCCCAGGAGAAGCGTCGGGACAGCGCCCCCTATGGGGAATATGGCAGCTGGTACAAGGCCTGTAAGGTTGACAGGTGAGGGAAGCAGGGAAGGGCATCGACCTACCCGGTGAGGCCCAGGCTCCACCCTCCATCCTCTCCCCAGGGGACACCTCTCCACTGCCAGCTTCTCTCTCAAGCCCAGGCCACAAGCTACCTATGTCAAGAAGGCCTTCTGCACCTGGCCCGGCTGATGGTCTCACTCCTGGGTCTCCCAGGACAGGAGAGACTGGTGGGCCTAGCACAGGGCTGGAGTCTGGTTGGCCTGGTGATCCTCAGGGCCCAGCATGGTCTGGATACCAGACAGGCCTTGGGTCCAGGGGCACACAGGAGTTTGAGAGCATCCTGCTGTCTGTCCATCTACAGCCCCACAGTCAACACCACCCTGCGCAGCTTGGGGGCCCTGTACCGGCGCCAGGGCAAGCTGGAAGCGGCACACACGCTGGAGGACTGTGCCAGTCGCAGTCGCAAGCAGGTGGGCTCCATGCAGGAGAGGGGTGGGTGGGGGCCTGTGAGGCCTGAGGGGTCCAGTCAGGGCCTGATGCTTGCCTGTGTCTCCTCTCAGGGCTTGGACCCTGCCAGCCAGACCAAGGTAGTAGAACTGCTGAAAGATGGCAGTGGTGGGCGAGGAGACCGCCACGGCAGCCGAGACGGGGCCGGGTGTGCAGGGCCTCGGTCTGAGTCTGACCTCGAGGAGGCAGCACCTGCAGCCGAGTGGAGCGGGGTGAGTAGGGGGGCTGGGATGGGCTGGGAGAGGTGAAGCTAGCGCAGCCTAGAGATAGGCCTTTGTCCCCAGGATGGCAGTGGCTCGTTGCGGCGCAGTGGCTCCTTTGGGAAGCTTCGGGATGCCCTGAGGCGCAGCAGTGAGATGCTAGTGAAGAAGCTGCAGGGGGGTGGCTCCCAGGAGCCCCCTAACCCCAGGTGAGCCCTCACCCAGGGTGTGCCTCTCCAGAACCACCTAGTGACCCCAGATGAACTCCTGACGTGAATGTGTCTTGCTGGCCCCAGGTGACTTCCCCCTCCTTCTCGGATTCCATTACCACCAAATCTGCTTCCCTCAGCAGCCCCGACTTGGTCCCTACCCTGTCCCAACCCCCACCCCCATTCTACCATGGGCAGTCCTGGCCGTCCTTTTCCCTCAGGATGAAGCGAGCCAGTTCCCTCAACTTCCTCAACAAGAGTGTGGAAGAGCCAGTCCAGGTAAGGGTGGTGGGTACAATACTGGCACTGGGCAGCTGAGGCCCAAGGCCCCTGCTGCAAGGGCGCCTGGGACCTAGGTCTGCATGTGTTCCCGCCCAGCTTCTAGAGCATGCTTTCATCCAGCAACCGTCCTCTCCCCACACCAGGCCTTCTTTGGGCTGGATGGTGGAAAGACTGAAGAAGGGAATGCAGGCCCTGCCCCGGGGTGGACATAATTTGCCAGTGCCACCCCGGTAACTGGAAACGGCAGGTGTGTCAGGCATGGGCTGTGGCCTTGGGCCACAGCTGCTCTGCCCTGGTGGAAGACTCAGGCTGCATCTGCTGTAGGCCGGCCCAAGCACAGACAGCAGCATGAGGTTGAGTGACCTCTCTTCTGCCCACAGCCTGGAAGCACAGGTCTGTCTGACAGCCGCACGCTGAGCTCCAGCTCCATGGACCTCTCCAGACGAAGCTCCCTCGTGGGTTAATCCTGAGGGGCAGCCGGTCGCCAGAGCCTCCACCCAGCACAGCCTCACCCCAGCCCCCAGCCCTGCGCATGGGCCTGCTGCTTGTCCTGCCTGTCTCTCCCAAGGACCCCTGTCTTTTCTGTTCAATCTCAGGGTAACCACTTCCCTTGTCATCTCAGCCTGGGCCCTGCAGGCCGGGCCTGCCCAGTCCCGCTCTATCCCTTATTTATTCCTTCCAGCAGGGCCTCTTCTTCCCTAAATTCTGGGGGGCAGCAGGGAGGCTGGCTGGAGTCTCCAAGATAAGAGACTCCCCAGACCCTGGAGTCAAGAACACTAAGCACCTGCCTTTCCTCACCACCCCTGCCTCCCTCCTGGCCGTTGCTTCTGTATATAGAGAAATAAGTTATTGGCCACGTCCCTCCCCTCAGTCCACGGTACTCCCCCAGGCCTCCATTCTCTCCGCTCCTCCGTGGTACCGCCCAGGCCTTAATCACCCCCATTCTGCGCGGTGGTATCTCCCAGGCTCCAAGTTCCCGGAGCGGCACCTCCCCAAAGGGTTCCCTGGATCTCTTCGCGCTCCTGGCCTCGGGATGTGCCGCACCTTGCCATGTCGGTCCTCCCCAACCGCCGCCGGGCCCTGCTCTGCATCCCGGCCTTATGCACTGCCCCTTCCGTCGGCCCCGCCCAGGCACGGCCTGACCCCGCCCAGGGCACTGCCGGTCAAGCCATCCCGCCACGCCTCCCACGCCCGCAGCTTCTCTGGGGGCCAATGAGGGTCCCTCACGGCAGGAGGGCTGCTCCACTTGTGGAGTGAGGCGGTCGCTATTTTCAGATGTTGCTGTAGAAATAAAGGTGGTTTGAATCAGAACTAGGCTTGTTTTGACGCGGAGGCCCAAAGCCCGCAGGGTGTCCAGGTTGGGGTAGGGTGGCGAGAGGGGTTGCTGATTTCCTATCCCGCCAGGCTGGAGCCGATTCTCTGCCCCTGTTCCTAAATTGCTTGGGGGCACCGCAGGCGCAGAACTTCTCTTAAAGCCTTCATTTCTGAGGTTTTAGAAAGCGAGGGCTCTGATGAGCTCTGCACCTTAGTACGTTGGCCTTGGGCGAGTATCTTGAGGCTATTTTTCATGTATGAAATGTGATGGCATCCTCCTAGAGCTGCGGCTGAGTTAGGAGTGCCCAGCACACGAAGAACCCTAGTTAATACCACCCACTTCACTGCTCACCACCCGTGCAGCCGGGAAGGGGAGGATGAGTGCCTCCGTTAGACAGGTGAAACGGGCCAAGCCCAGCGTTAAACCGAGCCTGCACCCGCCGAGTTGCGGTCGGGCTCAGAGCGCGGTCTTTGGACAGAGCGATCCAGGGAAAGGACTACAGATCCCAGAAGGCGTTGCGCGGACTGTGTCGGGAGCGCGCGGCTGCTCCGGCTCCCCGGGTTGCGCCTGCGCAACTGGGGGACTGAGTCAGACGCTCAGGAGACTACAGGTTCCAGGAGGCAGCACTGCGCGACCCCAGTCGGGACTGTTTGCGCCTGCGCGGCGTGGGCGGGGCCTCTTGGGCGGAGCGGCCACCATCTTGGAACGGGAGGCGGAGCAGAGCCGACTAGGAGCGACCGAGCGGGCCGCCGCCGCCGCCATGAACCCCGAATAGTGAGTGAGCCCCGCCCGCGCCGTCCGGCGCAGCCTCGCTCCCGAGTACGAGGCTGTACGCCTACCGGGGTTGTCTGGCCCGTGTCAGAACTGCGCGGCGCCCCCACATCCGGGTCCCTCTTCCGCTGGCCCCCTACATCCGGGTCTCGCCCCCTCCCGCTGGGGGCCCCGGGACCCCGGCTCGACACCCCGAGTCCTAGTAGCAGAGGCCCGGAGGTGGCGACGCCGAGGGGCAGGACTTGAAGTCTGACACACCGTCCCTACCAGGCCTTTTCGGTCAGGTGACCCCGCAGCTCCAGCCTTCCCAGGCCTCAGTTTCCCCACCTGCTGCTTGACAACGGACCCGGCGGTTTGGAGCCCGTCACAGTAGTTACTGGGCTCGCGTTCAGCCTCGATCACTTTAGAACGAGCCGTGAACCTCTCTGCCCTTGCCCTTCTTCTGGAGCCCGGTTCCTGGGCTGGGCTGGCCCAGCGGCTGGACAGACGCAGGAGGACCCCAAGCGCCGCTTGGTTCGCCTCACTGCAGGTCCCCCCTCCGGGGATGCCGCCTTGCCCTGCCTGGGTCTCGCTGTCCTGTCGCTCTCGGCCATCCGTCCTTTCCTGCCTCTCACCTTTGCTCAGGCCTTCAGCACCACCGTCACACCCCTCCCTCCGCTGTCACTCTGCCAGAGAACTTTAGGTGAATGTGGAATTTGCTCTCCCCTTGGATGGGATTCTCTAATTCTCAGATTCTCCTCACTTCATGGTCACTTCCCCTGCGGATAGGTGGCCCACATCTCGTGCCCTGCACGTCTAGTTTCTTCCAAGTATCAGTTACCGTCTTCCTCTTCTGCCACTTCCTTTTTCTTCTCCAGCTCCAGGCCTCCAGTTTCCTTGGGAAAGGGTGAAGCACAGCCGGATGGGAGGGGGAACAGAGATGGGAAGCAGCAGGCTCTCAGGGAGCTGGAATCTGCCATTCCTAGTTTCCAGTCAGAGTTATCAGCTGGGTAACTTGGGGCAAGTCACTTCCCTTCTCTGATCTCTGGTTTCCTCATTGGTTGGGAATAACAATACTCACTTCATTAAACTGTTGTGAGGATTTAATGAGACAATATATTTGAAGTACCTCACAGAGGGCCAGTTACAACTCAGGTAGCAAGTGCCACTTGTTGACCACCTCTCCTTGATGATTTCCTATCAGACTCTTAATGTAGTTTTTTCACCTAATAGGTTCTTAGGCTGGACCCCAGCTTCCACTTCTGGGTCCTCCCCTGACTAGCCAAGAACACCCCAAGGCATAGTAAGGGTTCTTTAAATAGTCCCCACTGGACAGACCATACAGTCTATGATGAATCAGGGCAGGATACCCAGCTCCATCACCTGAGACTCTCTGTGCCCTCGTTTCCTTCTCCATAAAGTGGGAATTCAGACTCAATGGGCTGTGGGCTAGCTTACTGATGCGCATTGGAGAGATGCTCGTTGGGGGGTGGGAGGTCAGCCCTCCCTCCCCTTCCAGCTCTGGTGGGAGGAGGTGATGAGTGCCATATTACACCAAACCCAAGCCTGCCTCACCTGTGGGGGATGCTGTAATGATGTCTCCGGGATGATGGGGGGCCCCCCTCCCTGCCTTCATGCCTTCCTGTCCTCTCTCTCCAGTGACTACCTGTTTAAGCTGCTTTTGATTGGTGACTCGGGCGTCGGCAAGTCATGTCTGCTTCTGCGGTTTGCTGTGAGTAAGAAGCCCCCCGTGCCATGCATCTGGGGTCCTGGCTGGCTGCTGGGAGGGAGCAGGGCCGCCGCAGAGCCCAGTAGCTGAGAGACATAGGAGCGGAGGATAACGTTGCCAGAACTGCCAGGACAAAGGCACAGAGCTGGCAAGTTGGGGTGCTCAGAACTGGGGCTTGGCAGTTAGGAGCCTGGCCAGGGCAGGGACATGGAAGGAGGCTTTCCAGATGGGCCTGGTCCCATCTGCTCAGGGCGTTTCACTGGCCCCGCCTTCCAGGATGACACATACACGGAGAGCTACATCAGCACCATTGGGGTGGACTTCAAGATCCGGACCATTGAGCTGGATGGCAAAACCATCAAGCTTCAGATCGTGAGTGTGGCTCTTCCCCACCCCTGGGACGGAAGCATGCGCCTTGGAAGGGGAAGGGCTTGCCTAGGGGCTGACCTGCCCTGCTCCCTGCTGTCTTGTAGTGGGACACAGCTGGTCAGGAACGGTTCCGCACCATCACCTCCAGCTACTACCGGGGGGCTCACGGCATCATCGTGGTGTATGACGTCACTGACCAGGTACTCCTGGACTTTGCACCCCCAGCTTTGCCTCATCGATGTTGGGGTTTGACTCGTCCTTGTTTTTACTCTTCCCGTTTTCTTTTCGCTGATGCTTCCTGGAAAGGAGACCGTCTCTCGTTCATTTCACAAGGAGGGACACAGCCACAGCAATGGATCCTCCCGAGGCCTTGTTGTAGACTCTTAGCAGAACCAGGCCCTACACCTCCCCTCTAAGCCACCTGATTCGAGGTCTTTCAGGAGCCTGTGTTTTGTGGGGTTTAGTCAGCTGCTTAGGCTGGGGTTTAGCTCAGTTGGTAGAGTGCTATTATGCGCTGTCTAAGGCCCTCGTTTTGATCCCCAGCACTGCAAAAATGGGAGAAGGATGTGGCAATCCACTCCCAAAGCAATCTCGAAAAACAGTCAGCCATTGAAAACCCTATGAGGGTTGCTGTGATCCGGACCCAATTTGACAGCAACACCAACAGTCAGCTGCTTGGCCACTGTGTGGGGCCCCTGACTTCCTGGGAGAAAACACTGGGAAAGCAATTAGAAAGGTGTAGACAAGGCAGTGAGGAGCCCTGAGCGCTAGACCCAGTGTGAGCAGAGCTTCAGGAGTCCTCTGCCTACTGTGGGGGCTTCAGTGACAGCACTGGCAGCAGTGGTGATGGTACCAGCCAGAAACCAGCTTACAGAACCCATCATGGTCTTTGGGTTTTTTTGTTTGTTGGTTGGTCGGTTGTTTGGTTGTGAGCGGATCTTGGTATGTTGACCAGGCTGGCCCCAAACTCTTGGGCTCAAGGGATCTTTCTGTCTTCGCCTCCTGAGTAGCTGGGGCTACCAGTGTACAAAACCAGTCCTGGCTTCAAGTTGCCTTTCAGTGCTTATAAGAGGTCTGTTTTATGTTGTCATCTTAAAGATGAGGACTTGGAGCCAGGCACAGTGGCGCATACCTGTAATCCCACCTACTCTGGAACTGGAGGTAGGAGGATTGCAAATTAGATGCCAGAGGCAGCCTATGTAACTTAGCAAGACCCTAACTCAAGATAAAAAAATTTTAAAAAGGGGCTGACGCTTGGTGCAGTGGTCTACACCTATAATCCCAGTGACTCAGAAGGCAGAGCAGGAGGATCACAAGGTCGAGGCCAGAGGCAGGCTATGTACAGGGGCGAAGCTTTGGGGATATGGAAGTCCTGAGCCAGCGGAGTTCCTGCTCTGAGGGGCGCTGGGGCTTTTTGGCTCACCAGGATCTTGTGATGCCACTGCCCCCACTTCCCTTCTCTGGACAGCAAATTGGATGAGCTGTCTGTCACTCAGAGGTCACCAAGGACCTCCCAATTACCAACTCTGGTGACCTTGTTTCAGTTCTTGCCCTAATTGATCTCAAGTTTACTGGCAGCCGGGCATGGTGGTACATGTCTATAATCCCAGTGAGTCAGTGGGCAGAGGCAGGAAGATCTCAAGTTCGAGACCAAAGGCAGCCCATGGAGCGTAGCGAGACCCTGTATCAAAGTACAAAGTAAGAGATGGGCTTGGGGTACTGCCCAGTAGTTGAGCACTTGCAAAAAGAATGTGTGAGGCCCTAGGTTCAGCTCCCCAGTACCAACAAAAAAGATGAAGAAAAAAAAGAAAAGTCTACTACCCACAGCTGCCCGTCCTCTGCTGAGTACATGCCCTGCCTCTGAGCCACACCCACAGCCCCTTTGCTTTCTATTTATTGGCTTATCCTCACTGCCCCAAACCCTGCATTTTCTCCCCAAGTATGCCCCAGCCACCTCTTATTCTCCCTCCATGGTTCTGGCCACTTCCAAGGTTTGGCCTTGTCTCACGTCCTGTAATCCCATGCATTCCCTTCTCTCCGCCCGGGCAGGTAGTTGGTGTCTATATAATGTGAGTCTTTCCAGTCTTACTCAGTGAACTAAATGGTGGGGTGTGAGGTTCCCTGATGAGGGGACTTGCTTGGCGAGGTGTTAGTAACTTACTCCTGGTCTCTCAGTCATGAAAGGCAAGGCCAGAGATGGAACCGAGTGTTCCTGACTTCGAGCACCCCGTTCCCTGCCCTTGGGCGCCTCTCCTGGGCTCCAGACATCTGCAGAACTCAGGTGTCCAACACTGGCCTCACCATCTCTCCCCCGCTCCTGCCTCCTCCTCTTTGTCAGCCTGACAGGAAACCTTGTCCCTCGTCCACCCAGTCAGTCTCAAGGCCCCTCTGTTCTTCCCCCGTCATTCCAGATCTTCCCCTCGTAATAATAGCAGTGATGAGGATAATAGCAGCTCTTGCTAATTAAGCACTTGTTAGGAGACGTGGTTGCATTCATTCTCTCAAGCAAACAACAGCCCTGCCGCGAGGTACTGTTTTATACAGAAGAGGAAATTGAGCCTCAGCGAAGTCAGGTGACATACCTCAGGTCACCCAGTAAATGCCTGACTCTAAGCCTAGGCGCTTCCCTGCCACATTCCCTGGCTCGGGCCTCATTACTGGGTTATTCCAGCCACCACCCAGTTGGTCGCCCATCTTTTTGCTGGTCTGCTCTTGCGCTCCTACCAGGCCGGCTTTCCAGAACAAAGGCGTGATTCTGCTGTTCCTCATCTGAGAAAACCCCCAGCAGCTCTTGGTTGTCCCAGACTTAGCCAGGCCGAGACCCTTTGAGCTCAGGCCTGCCCGCCCTTCTCTGCTCCCGCTCAGGCCCTGCGTCCGAGCAGCATCCCGTTCTCCCCACTCCCCAGAGACACCGCGCCCTGGCGAGTGCTGGCTCCTCAGCCACTTCGTGCCTGCAGGCTCTTGTTAGCTGTAGCTCCCAGGCAGAGGCAGTCCTGGGGCTCCATGCTCCTGCCTCCTGTCCCATCTTGCCATTGTGAGTGTCCTGGTATCTTCCTCCTCGGTCCCCGGAATGCCTCAGGACAGGCCTGGGTACGAATCCCCTCTGTCCTCAGCTTGGTACAAGGCAGGACGTGTGCCTGGAAGGAGAAGGTGCTCTGGCTCAAGCCCTTTCCTGGTTCTGTCCTTTGTTTGTGCCAGAGGTAGGTGTCGAGCGGCTAGGAGAGTCAGGCTCAGTGAGGAGACTGTTAGTGCCAGGAGTAGGACAAATGTTTGGCTGTGCACCCAGGATACCTGTCTCCTTCCTAGGCCAGGCGCTGCCCTCCCACTAGGCTCCAGGACTTCACATCTAAAGGGACTGGGGATGTAGCTCAGTGGTGGAGTGCTTGCCTAGCATGTGTAAGGCCCTGCGTCCAGTCCCCAGCACCTCAAACAAATAAAAGACCCTTAAAGGGACTTTGCGGGCTGGGATTTAGCTCAGTTGGTAGAACGCTGCGCTGCAGTCTCTGAGGTCTCGAGTTCAATTCCCCAGCACTGCAAAAATGGGAGAAGGGCCTGGCAATTCACTCCCAAGGCAATCCGGAAACAGTCCCCATTGAAAACCCTATGAGAGAGTCGCTATGAGTCGGATACCGACTTGACGGCACCTAACAACAACAACAAAGGGACTTCAATGTCGCTGTAGGAACTTGGTGATTCTCGCTGCCTGTCTCTCCTCTGGCCTGCCTCTCTTCTAAGGCCATTGGTTCCAACATGTGGCTAGGCCGAGGAGTGGCTCAGAGGGAGACGGCAGTGGGAGGCAGAACTGGCTGGCCTGTAGACCCAAGCAACTGCTGAGGTGTCAGGGCTGCTGGTTGGCGCTGGGCTGGGCTGGGCCGAGCCTGCCTTTTGGAGTCCAGATGGAGGAGGGCAAAGGGGAAAGCTAAACCTTGAGGGGAGGGCTTTCCCTGGATCCCTAAGCCCAGAGCGCCCACCTCTTCCTCAGAGGAGCCCTGTTCTCCAGGCCCAGGGACGGGCTGGAGTTAGGAGCTCAGTAACTCTGGACCCTGGGCCCTCCAGGAATCCTACGCCAACGTGAAGCAGTGGCTGCAGGAGATCGACCGCTATGCAAGCGAGAACGTCAACAAGCTCCTGGTGGGCAACAAGAGCGACCTCACCACCAAGAAGGTCGTGGACAGCACCACCGCCAAGGTGAGCAGGGCTGGCCCAGGCTGCCGGGGGGCTGGGGCTGCTGCCCCTCACCCTTTTCTTCCTACCTCTTCTCTCTCCCGCCCTGGTCAGGAGTTTGCAGACTCTCTGGGCATCCCCTTCCTGGAGACCAGTGCCAAGAATGCCACCAACGTGGAGCAGGCGTTCATGACGATGGCCGCTGAGATCAAAAAGCGGATGGGGCCAGGGGCAGCTTCAGGGGGTGAACGGCCCAACCTCAAGATTGACAGCACCCCTGTGAAGCCGGCCAGTGGTGGCTGTTGCTAGGAGGGGCACTTGGGGTGGGACAAGAGGGGACACCTTCTCCAGATGATGCCCCTGAAGGGGGCAGGAGGTGCCTTCCTCTGCCTATCCTGAGGCATTTGAGTCTGTGGCTTTGGGGTGTCCTGGGCCCCCCATCTCCCTCCAGCCCATCTGCCTGCTGCCCTGAGCCCCGGTTCTGTCAGGGCCCCCAAGGGAGGACACGCAGGAGCTGAGGCTGGGATGGGCACCGGGGCTGCCCCACTGCTGCCTCACGGTACCTTGAAAAGATGCCCACCACGCACCTTCCTTTGCAACGCGCGCTCCGCTGTCTCCGCGCCCCATCTTATGCTGCACTGGGTTTCCTTCCTGCCTTCCCCTGTTCCCAGAGCTGAGGGCCTCCCTGGCCTCTGCTGCCCCGGCTCACAGTCAGTGACCAGAGGATCCAGGGCCCTAGGCCGGACCTCAGGACAGGCATGGGGCCGGCAGGGGCCAGCAGCCCACCCTTCCTCTCCCCTGCTTCCCCCATCCCTCGCACACCCACTCCGCCAGCCCAGCCGTCCAGCTGCAGTGGGGTCCGATCACAGGTAGGGCAGGTGGGCGGGCAGCTGTGCTGGGCCTGTGTCTTAGCCCAGAGGGCGCCTGCTCCTGCCGCCCCCTGCTCTGCCAGAGCCAGGCCTTTTCGATGCCTGCCCACCGTGCCCCTTTGTCCCCAAGGCAGGTGGAGGCGGAAGGCCCACCGTGCCAGAGGCCAGGCACCAGCCTTAACCCTCACTCTGCCAGCACCTCCTCCCTGTGCCTGGAGCGGCACTTGTGGCTTAGCCTCCCTTGGTCCCTCTGAGCTGAAGGGGCCAAGCCTCATCTGTGCCGTTACTTCTCTGGGGAGTGGGTGCAACCCAGGGCTGGGGGCCTCTCTGCTCTCCCCTCCCCACCCAGGATCCTGGCTGCTGCCCTCTGGCACAGCTGCTTCCTGCAGAAAACTCCTTTGGTCTCTACCTAAGAAGCCATGTCCCTTGTGCTGTCTCTTGCCTGTCCTACCCCCACCCTGCCCTCCCCTCCCCTCCTCACCCCTCCAGCTTGTATTTAAAATCTCTGGGCTGCTCCTTGGTGGGAGGGGGGCACTCCCAGGTTCCCCTCTGGGTGTTTTGCAAGGAAAAGCCACTTTGGGGAAAAACGGAATAGTACAAATAAAGAAATAAATTTCCATCGGCCCTTGGATGAACTGAGGGTTTTTGCAAGGAAGTTGTGGTAGCTTTGTGTCTTCTATGGTCTGAGCCGGCCTTGGGGTGGGGAGTGGAATTGAGCCCTGGGTTTGGTGGGATGCATGGGGGTCTTGCCTCGGGCCCTGTGTCCTAAAGTTGCTGGCAGAAGCCCTTGACCCATATACTAGGGCCAGGAGAGCTGCCTGCTTGTGCTGCTGTGGGCTGTCCCCAAGGGCCCAGCACGGATCTGTCGGAGGGAGGCAGGCAGGCGGCCATCAACGAATACCTGGTGAGCTACCGCCAACAGCTACACGGGCACGCATCCAAGACGTGGAGTTGGGCAACAGCGGGAGCCAGGGCCAGGGCCCTGCGTTGTACCCCATAGACGTACCCATTGCTCCTGGCCCGCAACCCTTCCAGTCCCTGGATGCAACTCTCTCTTGGCTCCTCTCTGGTTTGAAGCCAGATACCACTGCCCCCTCAGCCAGTGACAAGTGCTTCCAATTTACGGCCTCAGACTCCCTCGCTGTGAGGGTTGGGGAGTGTGGGTCCGAGTGGCCCCAGTGTGACCATGGTGGGCTACTTGTATGACGGGGTGGCAGGGGTGTGCGTCCAGGTCTATGTGTCCTGAGAGTGCGCGGCCGCGGGCTCGTCTGTGCTGGGGGCGGCGCCGCGCCAGCCAGGCAGGCGGAGGGGCGCGCGGAGCCCCAGCCCCGCCCGAGGCCGCTCGCACACCGGCCCCGCCCCCGGCTCCGCCCCGCCGGCTTCGCGGGCTGGAGAGCGAGGGAGCCGCGGGCGAGGGATCGCAGGATGAGCGATCGCGGCCCGGGCAGCCGGCAACGGACGCGCCCCCCGAGCCCACCGGCCCGCGCCCCGCGCCCCCCACGGCCCCGCGGCCCCGATCCAGGCCGCGCCGCCCGCGTCCCCCGAGTCCCTCGGGCCATGCCCGGCCGGCCCTGAGCGCGGGCCGGGGGGCGTCCCCTTGCGCCCGGACCCCGCGCTGGCGCCCCCCGGGCCGCCGCCCGGCGCGGGGGCCATGGCGTTCACCTTCGCCGCGTTCTGCTACATGCTCACCCTGGTGCTGTGCGCCTCCCTCATCTTCTTTGTCATCTGGCACGTAAGGCTGGGCTCTGGCTGGGGGCGGGGTGGGGGGCAGGGGGCTCG
>VMDO01029684.1:0-22310 GCA_007922755.1 Pedetes capensis | reverse complement strand
TATCATAATGTAAGATCTCACAGGCTTGAACAGCCCTGCCTCTATGGCATTTCCACTTGCAGCCCACTCTCTTGGTCTGGCTTTATTCATTGCTTGTGGCTTTCCTAGGTAGATGTTCAAGCTTCCCAACTTCTCCAACATTGTGGCATCTCCATTGCAGCTTAAGGTTACTCTCACATATTTACACATTGCCCACTCAGCAACTCCCCACAGGGAATCTGACCTGGTTACACATTGCCTGTCCTGCCAGACATTTCTTTGAAATTTAGGTGGAAGCTTCCATGACACATAATTCTTGAATTGTGCATGACTGCAAAACTGGCATTATGTGGCAATACCACAATAGTTTTTTGGGTGAATTGACCTAAGATTAGGAAATTCCTCAGGTGATGAAAATGGAGAGAGAGAGAGAGAGAGAGAGAGAGAGAGAGAGAGAGAGAGAGAGGGAGAGAGGGAGGAAGAAGAAGAAGAGTAATAGTAGTAGTAGTAGGAGGAGGAGGAGGAGGAGGAAGAGCAGGAGGAGGAGGAGGAGGAGAAAAAGGAGACGTTAAGCAAGCTTTCTGAAAGAAAACATTTTGGATAGACAGTAAAAGTGGCATCCCTGAGACAAGTGGGGATCAGTGATCTCTGTCCACCCTCTGGTTTTGTTTAAACCAGAGCAAAGCAATGGCATTCACAGTGTGATGTGTGTTCTGGGGGCCGAGTGTGACATGGACCCTAGGTGAGGGAACTCAAGTTCTATCATTATGAGACAAGTTGAGAGAAAGTTTCTTATTGTTTAATAGTCTTTCTGTTGTTATGAATATAAGGAGCCTTAGGTCTTTGCTTTGTAAAATGACTTAAAGGACTTGCTTGGGATATTTCAAAAGAATGGGCTCATATGGAAGGGTCTCCCTTTGTTATAAACTGAGGACTCAGCCAGCCAGCCAGCCCCATTAAGGTATAGGGCCCATCCAGATAATGTCCAATTTTGAGGAGGTCTCTCCCAAGTCTGGACCCAAGGCAGGAGACATTTTTAATCCCCTCCTCCCTCATGGCTGTTAATAGCTAGCAGCACCTAACAACAACAACAACTGCCTGACATTTCCCCTTCAAGAACTGAAACCGTAAAATCATTTGTGAAAGTGTGGATCACAATTTTCTGGCTTCTTCTCACTAAGATGGGGCATAGAGGGATTTAGGATCCCTATTCTTGCTGACTTTCAGGTGCAGTAGGATGGACAAGTGACCCACATATACCAGGCTGGATTGGCATAGTGGCGTTTGAGGATGAATCAACTGCAAACAAAAAGAGACAAATTTAAAGCAATAGTTTAGTAGTCGAGGACCAAATATTTAAATTATGAAGGCCGTAATTAATATGGATGTAATCCACTTTCACCTAGAAAATCCAGAAAGCCACTCGCGGAACATTTCACCACAAGAAGGGTAGTGTCTGATGTAACCTGAACTTGGTTTTATAAGACACACAAAGAAGAGACATTAGTAGAGCTGTCAGAGATACACACATTTAACATTTAACTTTGCAAATGACATGAGTGCCCCTTTCAGCAGGTGTAAGGATATCTAAAGACAATAACTTGTAGGATGGCTATCTCATTATCTTAACTGTTGGTTTTAAGACTGAGATCTCTTGAGCTGTACAAAGATTACATCACTGATGGTAACATATTAAGAATATGGGAAATCAAAAAACAATACCCTCAGGAAGTGATCTAGGATTCAACATTCTGTATATACCATTACAGTAACTGTGTCTGAAAGATAAACAACCAAGAAGCAATTTAAAACATAAAGCAAGGTTGTAACTATTGATACATTTATGTATGAGACTTATGTTTGCCTATAAGAAGTTAAGATGTCTTTCTTTCTTGTTTGAAAAGACCTAAAGTCCTCTAACATTTCATAGATGTAAATAACTTGTTCTTAGGGATATTCTTAAGGCTGTAGAGACTCAAAAGGAATGGGTTTTATAAAGAATGTTCCTGTAGCTTTACTGCAATGGGTATACTAAAGGGCACCTAGTAAGATGCTGGGAAAAGGCTGATCCACCGGGGACATTTTTAAGGTCTCTAGTAATATGTAGCCTGCTGATCATTCATGTGGCTCATACACTTCATTATCATGACACAGATGAACTTTATTACCTTATTCAATAAAGCTTTCTGTATCTGTCCTAATATAATGCCTATTTGACACCTAGGACTCTAAGTGTAATTCCCTATGTAATGAAACTTGCGCTTTTGGTCCCTTATAATGCATCCTTTCTACCTGTGTAGGTGGCCAGACAGCTATTTACTACACAAGTTCATTTAGAAAGGTGTCCTTGGTAATCAATCAAGGCAGGAAATAAAGCCCCCATGATCCAAAAGGAAATTAACATTTGTACCTACCATGTCAAAATTATCCAAATTTCCTTGATGATTATCTGTAGTTGCTTGAGGTGGACCTTACCAGGAAATTTTGGGCAGCTTTAATTCTCAGGGGCATCCATCATAGGAGCTGAAGTTCCATCCACCTTCTGCAGGGTTGGACATCCTCACTGACAGTGGTTTCCCCCTTTTCAGAGGTGGCAAAACTCTAGTTTTCCACACTAGTGACTGGTATTGGCCCTTTTAGCATCTTCTTTCTTCTGCCTGGGCTTTCTCTGAGCAGATAAGTTTTAATTTGCCTGGGGAAATGCATAACTTCTATTTCCCTGGACTAAACCTTATCAATTATGCTTGTCTTTCTTCCTGTAATCAATTTCCCTGGGTCTTTTGAGCTTCTATTTTATCAATGTTATTGAAAACCCCAAAAGTAAATTTTAAAAGTTGAACATTTGCTTATCTAGAAGCCGATTTGATACCATGCAAATACAAAACATAAGCACACATGTAGACAATATGTAACTATTTCCTGTGTTTGCATATGTCCTGTGCATGGGCAGTGCTGGGGTCCCAGACAGTGGGACCCTCCTATTAGCCTCCCAGTTGGGGAGATTAGACTGCTTAAGCCAGGAAAGAGGGGACATAATTATCCTGTGTATATTTAAAATAAGTTAGAGACAAGTTCAAAAAGTGGTAATAAGGTAATATTGAATATCATTCTAATACATATGATTACTATTTCAGTGTCTGATTTTTAAAAGCTAATATTAATGGTATCATTATCTTCTAATATTCATATTTTCTTTAAAGGAAAAATATCTCTTCAAGAGTAATGGAGTAATTTTGCATTCAAATGGTATATTACAAAAGAATTAAAAACCTAAATTATTTATATTTTATTATATATTAACTCAGAATATCTACTTTTAATAGTTTACCATTTCTTTTTTTGTTGCAATGAACCTTAAGATTCTTTCTGAAAGTCTGAGACAGTCTTTTTTTCCTTTTAATCTGAAAGTTGATCATTAGGAAAAGGTAAGGGTATCACTTTGTGTATGTTAGGCTCACCCACTTATGTATATCCTAACATATATACGATGACTAGGGAAAAATGTGCATTACATAAGAAATGAAAACATGGCATTTGAAAAATTTCTAAAATTGTATAGAAATGAGAATACATACATTTAATAGATTATATTTTCAAAATCTCATCTTTTTATAATTAAGCTCTGATTAAACTTCTGTTTGCTTGTTATAAGTTTGGATTTCTAGAGAATCAGAACAATGATTTATGTGTCTTTTCTGATAATGGAAAATTCAAGGGAGTAGATATACTGTGCACAAATAAACAAGATTCTGTCTGAGGCCTGCTTCCCTATTTTTGCTTCGGTAACTTTATAAATTTTGTTCAGAAGATATTTCTTTTGTGAAGATGGCCACTTTTAGAAGTCAATTAATATATTTTATTATTAATCATGTGTATAAAGCATTTTACACATATTAATTAGAATACCAATGTCATTTTCTTACTTTGAATCTATAATTTCTTGCTATTCATTTTGTGGATCTTGCTATGCCTGAAAGGGAACACATGTATGCTATACATTATTTAAGTCTATGCATGGAATAAGTCATTATTGCTTTTGCACTCAGTGCCCTAACACAGCATAGATGCTATCAGTTCCTCTCTTTATAAAGTACACATTGAAAATCTTTCCTCTAATCCTTTGAAGTGTTCAGGACGTTATCACATTGAATTGAACTGATGTGAAAAAAACTGATCTGGAATCACTAAATCCTTTTTCTTTGGTCTTCATTGGCTTATTAATTGTTCATCTTCCACATATAAAGCACTGTGAGAGGATACCAAATCGTCCATATCTAATAAAATCAAGAAGATAACAAAATGTAGCCAGGAACAAGGAGTGACGCAAATGAAGAGTAGGCAATATTTTAGAGAAACACAGCAAATAGCCAATTTTATCAAGGGGACTTCATAGGAACAAACCAAGAAGACATACATGCCCTGAGGTGTGTGTGTATGTGTGTGTGTGGTGGGGGATAATATTTCATTTATAACCTAGATATTCAGGTTATTTTGTAATTGTTCAAACATCATAGAATGTACTAACACAAATGAAGGTGGCTATAATGTCACTAGATGATGTAATTTTATGGGACCATGTTCACATGTAGTTTGCTGTTGACTGAAATATCATCATCTGGTGCATGACTGCATGTACACATAGACATATTTATGTTCATATGTATACATACACAGAGATGGATTGAGACATATCCACACATACATACATACATGAGACTATATTAAGGAATTGGATTAGTAATTGTAGATAATGTCAAATCTGAAATCTATAGCATTTCAGGAGGGTGAAAACTCAGGCAGGAATTCATTCTGCTATTTTCAAGTAAAATTTCTGCTCCAAGTACCCTCCATATTTTTCTTCAACTGGTTGGACAAGGACCACTAAAATCATTGAAGAAAATATTCTTTAGTTAAAGTCAACTAGCCTGCAGCCATACCACTGTGTTGTCCAATCCTGTAAGATTTCTGAAGCTAAGCAGGGTCACACCTGATTAGTACTTGAATGGGAGACAGTCTGGGAACAGCAGGTGCTATAGGTTTGGGACCTGGCAACTCATTCCCAAAAAACAATGAGCCATTGAAAACCCTATGAATAGCAGAGAGCACTAACAATACTGTTTCCCTTCTTTCTGTAGGGTCCCTATAAGTCAGACACTGACTACAGGGCACCTAACAACAAGAACACAGTCAAGTAAACATAGATGTTAATCATATCTACAGAATCTCTTCACAGAAACCTGCTGTTTAATGTTCAGGTAAATACTTCACACTAATCAAGTGAAGGCATCAAGTTAACCATCATACCTACCTAGTAATTCTAAGTTGGATACATGATTGAGAAGATGAGGCAAAACAAACAACTGAAGCGTAGGTTAATTGAGCTTGAGGAGGATGGCAAAAGTCACTATTCTTCCTAAAGGCAAATAGTAGGTTTTCAGCAAAATGTAAGATTAGCAGACTTGTCTTTTGGGAAAATAAATTTAATTTCATTGCTTTATACCACAATTTGAATAAAAGCATAGATTGCTGTAGAAATTGAGAAATGAACTGTGATAAAATACTAATAGTAGATGTAACATGGAGAGAAAGTAAACATGAACAAACAAACAAATACAAAAACTCAGGAATACAACTGTCACAATCCAATCCACTCAGTGAGGTTGCAGGCAAAGATAATTATTGACATATTTGAAAGGAATTCAATGAATAACCCCTCTCAGGACATCACTTTTGAGCCAAGTAAGAACAGAGACAAGTATAAGGCATTTGGAGATCATGTGACCACATCTGTTTGTGTTAAGACAGGTATTAGGAAATTTAGGTTGCATGTGCATATAGGGTGGCTTTTCATTTATGAAATGACAGGATCAGACATTTTTCCATCAGCGATGGTGTACTTGGTCACATCCCTTGCCATTATCATTCCTTCTTACACATCCAAGCTTATCCACACATGGCCAGGCACCTACCTTGCGTGAGGCAGGGTTATATAGTATAAGGGGGTGAGGGTTTGATGGGAGGCCAAAGTTCAAGGAAATATCCAGAGAATCAAAAGTATGTTACACTCCTTCTACCAACCCACATCATGGTCTTTTCACAGTTCGAGTTATTTCTGGAAGGGGGGAGTCCATAAATTAATCAACTACTGGGTTTTGTATTTTTTGTTTTTTAATTTTTACTTTTTTTTGCAACCATTAATGTGAGTGCACTTGTGTGTGTGTGTGTGTGTGTGTGTGTGTGTGTGTTTCTGTTTATAGTTTCAAAGAAGTGACCAAAACAGATTAGGATAGGAAACATAAATGAAAGACTCAGGTTGACAGAGTAGAAAATGAGGGTTTTAGTACTTACAATTAGCAAAAACATATAAATTTAAACTACACAGTATATATTCTACTATTTCATTTAAAATGTAACTGTTTCCACTATGCCAATGAAATCATAAATGTGGAGTATTTTTTCATTTTTCTATTCAGTAAATATTTTGAACACTTATGAGTATCAGCCATGAGTGAGACTGAAACCTGAGACAAATAATAAACAATGACAATAACAAGAAAATAGCCAGGCGCAGTGGTGCACTCCTGTAATCCCAGTGGCTTGGGAAGAGTCTGAGTAACTTAATGAGACCCTGTCTCAAAAAGTAAAAAAAAATGGGCTGGGGGTGCACCTCAGTGGTCCAGCACTTGGAAATCATGCAAGTGTGAGGCTCTGGGTTCAACCCCTAATACCACAAAAAAAAACAAAACAAAACAATAATAATAATTATGACCATATGTAAACATTCTATCTAAACATAACCATAGTGCTATGTGTTAGACAAACCATGTATACACAGGAATGTAATTGTCTTTGTCTCCTATAAACTGAGTAATTAGTCAGACTTTCATTATCTGATAATTATGAACTCAAGCTAAGTTTCATTTTAATTGAATGAATCAGACTCTAGAAGTTCAAAATGATAGTAATGTTTTATTTTTTTCCTTTCCACTATTTTCAAACATACTCCAATGAAACATTCATCTAGTCTTCTAGTTAAAATATCAGCAGACCAAGTAAGCCCATTTATGTTATCCCAAAAATCTCATTCACCATACTTTATTGTAATTTTATTCAAATATTCTCCATTTTCTTCTCACACTAGGCCTCACTGACAACAAATTTGGGGAAAATAAAAATAGAGTTATTTCTACCCTCTTCCTCACCCCACAAAACACACTTCCACCTCTTCTAATAAACAAAGTTGTTTCTATTTCTTATGAAGTCAGGCCTGGAGTGACAAGTAGATTTAAGGAAAAAAAGGCCAAATTTTATGGGAGATTATTACTTCAATCTTTTTTCAACTTTTTAGTTAGATTTATAGCTTTTTGTTTGTTTTGTTTTGTTTTGTTTTTTGTGCGTAGTACTTGGGAGTTGAACTCAGGGCTTCACAAATATTTTTCAAGTGCTCTAACACTGAGCTGCATGCTCTGCCCATTTTTATACTTGTATTCTTATTTGGAAACAGTGTCCTGTTCCATTACACAGGCTACCTCTGGTCTCTAACCTGTGATCCTCCTGCCTCAGCCTCCCTAGTTGGTAGGATTAAAGGGATGAGTCACCATGTCAGGCAAAACTTCAATTTTTACTTATATTTTTTCCAAAGAATATATCTGTTTTTAGGGGATTTTTATAGCATATATTAATGGTATGTAATAATGGGTTTCACTGTGACATATTCATACATTCATAAAATGTACTCAGATCATATCCACCATCCATTACCCTGGATTATCCCACTCCCCCAATCTCCTTCTTCTCTTCCTCTTCTCTAAGACACCCACTTCTACTTTCATGTCTTTCTTTCTTTCCTTTTTTATAACAATATTTCATATGAGAAGAAATCTGGAAAATTGTCTTTCTGAGTCTACCTAACTTTGCTTAAAATGATAATTTCCCATTCCATCCATTTTTCCCAAAATGACATGATTTCATTCTTAATTATAGCTGAATAATACTTCATTGTGTGTATACCTACATTTTCTTTGTTCATTCATTTATTCATGGGCAAGAAAAGCTGATTCCATAATTAGGAATTGTGAATAGGGCTATGCATAGAGTATGCAGATATCTCTTTTGCATGCCAATTTCGATTCCTTAAGACAGCTGTCCCTAACCATTTTGGCACAGGGATTAATTTATGGAAGACAATTTTCCCACAGACATTAGGGGTGGGTTTTGGAGTGATTCAAGTGTATTGCCTTTACTGTGTAAATATAGATGAAACTTTGCTCACTTGCCTGCTCCTCACACTGGTACCAATCTGCAGCCCTAGAGGTGGAGACTTCTGCCCAAAGATTACACCGAAAAGTGATACAGCTGGGTCATACAGTTCTTGTGAAGAACCTCCATATGGATTACCATAGTACTTGGACTGATTTATATTTGCACCAGCTGGGTGTGTGTTCCCTTGTACCCCACAGTCCTGTACTTTTTTTTTTTTTGATGCTGTCCATTCTGACTGGAATAAGATGATATCTCAGTGTAGTTTTGATTTGCATTTCCCTGGAGGTTAAAGATGTCGAAGATTTTTTCATGTATTATTTGTTCTTCTTTAGAAAAATGTCTGTCCAATTCATTTGCCCATTTATTGATTGGATTGTTTGTTGTTCTGGTGTTTAATTCTTTATGTACCCTGGATATTAATCCCTCTCCTTTGGGGCACTTTTGTGGACTCCTGGCAGATATCTCACTAAGGAGAATGACTCAATTCCCTCTCTCAAGCACAGATTCATTTTGTTAGTGTTTACTTTTATGAGTTCCACTAATAGTCTCTCTCTGTGGCATTCTGATAGTCTGTAAAATTTCATTTTAAATGAAATATTTTAAAAATAACCAAAATAATAGCTCCATTTAAGCCTCTACAACTGTCTTTACCCTTTAATGAGTGGGAGTAGAGCTACTGATGATCATGCTTCCAGATGCAGTCTTACTCTAGGCCTCCTCTGTTGGCGCTCTTGCCATTAAAATATTTTGGTGTGGTTAGGTACTGATAGTTTTGAATCCTGAACTCCCCAACACCTTGGTCATTCTTCTCAATTCTACCAAAGTTTTCTTTGCCTTGATGAAAGCTGGACAGCTGCACCAATGTTCTCTTTGACCTGCCTCACAACTGTAATCCTCTGCAATCTGTAAGAACTGCCAATGCCTTATTTAGTGCTACAGATTGCAGTGTCTGGCTTGAGGTATGTGTTGGACTTGTTTCTTGATTGTACTGTAAGGTCTAGTCTAATAACTGCTACTCTAAAACCACCCTTCACACTGACATCTTCAAGAACACTTTGAGTTTAGATAATGGGGGAAGATAATGATCGACCCACTCATGGCAAATGGGTATTAGAACACTCTCTGGACAGGTCTGCTTTATAAATGGAAGGCGTCTGATGCTTTATTCTTAGCTTTGGCAGTTTGGTCTAAACATCAAGAAAGGAGATTCATTTAAAATCCTGATGTGTACAGGTTTATTAAAGTGACCTGACTGAATGTAGACCTGATGGATAGGATTAAGAGTTATGTAAGTCTCTTGGAAAAAAAATAAGGTGGCTTAACAATTTTCCAGTCCATTTGCTTTCTGTGTCTCATTTTGTTTTCAGTTAAAAAGCACTTGGTTGCATTTATAATATTCAACTTACCTTTCATTTAATAGAATAAGAAGTGTCAAAACTGACTATCTCACAATTCCACAGTTTGATGCTTAACTTTCTTCTATATATAGTTCATATTTTTTGGTATCCTCTGACTTTTATGATGAGAATTGTACAAAACCTTCCTAACTGATTTCTCCTTATAAGCCTCAGATTTTCCTTAGGCAATAATTTTTCAAGATTTTGCAATTGAGATATTGAAAATAGTACAAGTCATGCAATATATCCATCATGTTCCTGACAAATTTAATATAGTCATCGGTTACAAATTTTTCCACGTGAAAATAAGAAAAGAGAATTATTTGAGGTTTGAAATAACTGTGAAAGTAAATAAAAAAGTAATACTTGTGAAGATTAATACTTGATGAATTAATTAGTATTTAATATAAAAGAATTTAAGTTCCATTTTTCCAGTGAGGAGTGACTGTGATCAAAACAACAAACATAGCATATGTCCTTCAAGAAATACAAGTGCACCTGAATGTTTCAATGTAGGTAAAAGGAACGATGTCAGGGTTAAAATGTTGTACATACTTAGTTCATATTTTCAACTATATTCTATTAATTTTCATAAATGAAGTCTGAGAATTCATGCTCTGGATGACTTAGACCATGTTTAAGCAATCTTCTGTATCTTCTAGCATTTGCTTTATGGACTATAGCTATTTCAAAATAATAAATAAAAAAGGTTATCATTTGTACTGTGCACATATAAAGGCCCCTCATCTTTTAGCGATCTAACTAAATTTTAAGTAAAATCAACTAATCATCAGTAATAAAAATTCAAGTAAGTAATTTAAAGAAGCAATGGACATGATCTCTAATTTATAGACTTAGAATGATTTTATTTGGATAGCATATATGGGGACTTAATGCTTCTACATATCATAATTTAGGTTCTACCTTTAATGAAACCCAGGGTTTTTCTAATAATTATTTGAACTAAGATAAATTAACTGTAATAACTGAGCTGGGCATGGTGGCACATGCCTGTAATCCCATTGACTCAGGAGATGGAGGCAGGAGGATCACAAATTCCAGACCAGAGGCAATCTGAATAATTTACTGAGATCCTGTCTCAAAGACAAAAAATAAAACAAAACAAAAGACAAAAACAATTATGTAATAACCACTAACAGAATCTCCAGTTCAAAGCCAGAAGCAGCCTGCATTACTTAGCAGAATCCTGACTCAAAATGAAAAATAAAATGTGGATTGAGGGTGCAGATCAGTGGTAGAGCACTTGCAAAATATGTGCAAGGCCCTAGGTTCAATTATCAAGCACTGTAAAAATAATGCAAATTGTACCTGTACTGTTGAGTCCTCTAGCACATTTGGCCTTTGGAATCTGAGTTATTGAGGCATCTAGAAGGGCAAAAGGGGGGAATTATCAGTCACTTTGTCCTATCACAGAGGAGGGGATGACTTTTGTAGAGAAGCCTCTAGGAAAGGTTTATGCAATGCAATTTCTCACAGTGGTGAAATCTTTGATCTATCCTACCCTGCATCCCAATATTTTCTCTTCCTTTTTTGGATTAAAAAAAAATCCTACTTTTCTCTTGGAAAATATATTTCCTCTCTTTCTTTGTGATTTTTTTTCCCCCAGGATCACAGCAGCATCAGCTCCAGAAGTAAAAGAGATTTGTTCAGCCCACTAAAAGTTCAGAGATGATGTGCAGCCCATATCAAACTGATCCTAGCCAATGAGTTTGGATGCTAGCACTTAAGTTGGAGCTGTCTCATAAGAAAGGAAAGTTTTCTTTCTCCTAAAGTTGTTGAGGGCAAATGTGTAAACGTAGACATCTGGCAAGTGCTTTGTCACTGTGTGGAGAAATGATACACTGCAGATAAAACATTCCCCTGAGATAAAAAAGCATGAGCCCAGCTGAAATCCTCAAGACCGATGGCTCCAACATGCTTGAAGCTGGGCCATGCTTGACTTTTGTGTAATGTGAGTCAGTAAAGGCCATTTCTCCCTTAAGGCACTTTAAGTTGATTTTTCTATCCCTTATCGCTTGGAGAGTTCTGAATAATGCATCTAGAATGCTCCATCTGCAAATACATACACATTTTCCACATGGTAACTCATTTAGATAAGTGGTGGCCTGGGTGTTAAATGTGGAATAACTGTTAACCACACTCCTGTAGATTGTAAAATAGCTGAGAAGCATAGATTTTTCTAAACTGGGACAACCTACTTTTGTGTCAAATCACAGCTATTTTCTCTCTGTGACCGAAAGAAATGTCCATTTGGCTCCTATTGTATTTGGAATTCTGTATCACTCAGGTACAACTTGATGTGGGTGGGTTAAAGGAAAAGATATTTAAGGTATTGATTCCTGGGTTACAGTCTATCATGATGTTATTATCTATGAGTCAGAAAATAGGAAAAGAGCAGGATAAAGACATACCTTTATTTTACCCCATAAAGTTAAATGGTCCTTTATTCTGAGAACATCCCTTACTATTTTTTGGCTTATGTACTTTTTTTTAAAGGAGAGGGATGTATAATTGTAGAAGTGTTTGCACCTTTTTTTGTTCATTAAACACTTTTATTCATGAAAATACAATATTTCCATCCATATTACCGACCCCCAGTATTCATTATTTTTGTTGTTCTCATTATTATTATGAGGATGATGAAATACAACTGGTTTGAGTAATCCAAAGTTGTAGGAACCAGTGCCTTGCTGCACCTAATTATCCTCATCTTGATTAGAATGATCACATATGACCACTCATTAAATCTGTCACTACTGAGCAATGCAAGCTTCAAGACAAAGTTCACAACAATCTTTTCTGGTGATTTTTTATTTTCTTGGAGATTAGATTTCAATGTATTACTGTCAGCATTGGCTAGTATGAGAGGTTTGAAGTGACCCTCAGCATAGTACATGTCTTTGTGAGTATTAAATGAATGGATTAAACACATACAATATGGGGTACAATCACAGAGATAAGGATGCAAGCTTTGACATGGCAAGAAAAAAAAAAAACACTGGAAACATCACAAATTCCAGGTCCAATAGAAAGATGCAGGAAAGGAAGATGCTGGAGTGATGGCATGCGGACTCCCTTAGAATCTTGGGCTATGGTGGTGTTCAGAAAGGTGTAGTCCAAATTATTGAACTAGATAAAAAAATTTATTTATTGTTTTATTCAGCCTGTATAAGAGAACAGATAAATAATAGGTGCAAGAAAAAGAGGAAAGATAATTCTCAAATATGAAACTCGAGGAAATTATTAAATCAGAGAAATCTTGACAAAACCCACATAAATAAACCTTTTTGACTCTCAGAGGTATGTCCTTCCTCAAACTTGAGAAAAATCTCCCAGGAAGTTACATTAAACAAGTAAATAGTCATCTAATACCAAAAGCTTACTCTAGGTACAACGAAAAATAAGAATAGCCTGATCCAGTGACTTACCTGTGATGGAAGAAGTGACAGTAGCACTGTGTTGAAGATCTGAACCCTTTTTGTTTCCTTACTCTTTGCCCATCCTTGTCTAACCCTCAGGAAATGTGTCTGTGCTCCTTGATTTGGGACTTAATGATGTGACTTGCTTTAGTCAGTGGGATAATAAGAGGCATGACATAGCAGAGTCTTGAAATGTGTATGTACATATATATATATTTTTAATTTCTACTTCTGTAATTGCCATAAAGAGAGTTTCTGGGCTAGGGGTGTGATTCAATGGTATGTTGCTTGCCTAGCATGCATGAGACCCTAAGTTAAATCATCACAACTAGAAAAATAAGAAAAAGAGATTTTTTTTTTACCAGATAACTCATTCATTCATTATCATCTCCAGCCTTAGACTGAGGACAAATGGAAATGTATCTAGGAAAACTGGTGTATGATAAAGAGGTGAAAACATTCTGGGCTTTCACAGTATCAGAGGAAAATGTCTCAAGAAAATAACCTTCATTTTCTGGCATGGGTGGACACTAGAATCTGCTGCTAAAACTTAAAAATGAAATTCCAACCAATATCTTTCTCTGTAATCCTTTGTCTACCAACATCTTGCTCTAGGGGTCTTGCATGGATTTAGGGTTTTGAGTAGGAAGCAGGCAAGTAGGTATCCTCTGATTACCACCTGGGAAAGAGCTGGATTAGAAACTCCTAGGTACAAAGTAATGGTATTTTACTTCCAACTTCAAATTGGTGGAGGCAATCATATGCTTTTCAGAAATGATTTCCATCAGGCTTACATTGCACGATACCGATTTTCACAGTGCCCACCTGCAGTCCCCTTCCTTTGCCAACATAGAAGGAAATTATATTTTATGTGCTTGCTTTGCAGTTTCACATATAGTCACCACTTAAATCCCACCCAGTGCTCTTAAGATTAGTGAGAAAATTATCCCCCTCTTCTTTCCTTTCCTATCTGGGTCACTGGCTTTGCACTGCCACCCACTGCCTATATACACACAAGAATCTTTGGCAGAAAGGTTTTCCGATTAACGCTTCATTATTTGGTACTATTTTTAACTCTTCTTTCCTATTATCATCTTTTAACTGATGGCGACATTACAGTAGCACTGAAGGCTTTCCAGTGCAAGTTGGGATGTGCTGGAGTTTATATAACCAGTCAGCTCAATAAATAACAGTAGAGAAGTAGCTTGTATTTTTGTTAAGACTGAGATTCTTTTGTAATAGCCAGTTTATCACATTCACTGCTTTTTTTTTCATGGGAGCTGGACTCTATCAAAAGAAAACTATCATTTCTTATTTCATATTTGTGAGTAATTGTAGAGGCCAGCTAGAGAGAGTAGGAGCACAGAGGAATTTCATTGCACTAAAAGTATTGTATTAGGTGTGGAAGGAAAAGCACAGGGCTTGCCTATAGACTTACAAGTTCTGATCAAGTTGAATAAACTCTAATATTTAATAGGTAGCACAATTAATCTCTGTCTTTGGGAGTCAGAGAAGGAAAAATAAAGCAAAGACCATTTAAAGCATTATATTTAGTACAACATGCAAGACAACAGTGTCAGAATTTGACTCATCTGTGATTACTTTTCAGCACCTCTTAATGCCTTTTTCTTCCCTAAAGAATAACGTGGCAAGAATTTCTGAGTAGTCTAGGTCTCTCTTTTCAGTATATCTTTGTTACACTGCAGCTAGTAAGTTGTTATTATACTCCAAAGTATGTGTCAAAACCTCATTACTTGGTATGTCAAGCATTACAAACTTAATTTTTTAAGTACACATATTTAAACAAGTCTACTCAATGCATGAATATAACAAGAACCCTAAAAAGAATGGCTGAAGATATGAAAAACCCTGTCCTTCCTGTTTTATGTAATTATATTCACATCTGGAAATTATTCTGGTTCAAAAATTAATCTGATTTTAAGCAATACTTTTTTTGTGGGGGTTGAACCCACGGACTTGCACTTGCATACTTTGCAAGTGCTGGACCACTGAGATGCACCGCTAGCACATTTTTTTACTTTTTGAGACAGAATCTCACTAAATTACACAGACTGCCTGTGGTCTCAAACTTGCAATCTTCTTGCCTCTGCCTCCTGAGCTGCTGGAATTACAGGCATGCACTACAGCAGTGGGCTTAAACAATAATTTTTACCTTTACTCTTTCCTAAAATACCAGTCTTTAAAATGATTTAATCATTAATTAATGATTAGAAGGTAAAGTAAATATAAATGTGTACCTATGGTAACATAATATATGTGTTTATTTTAAAATTTTGATTGCATTTATTGCCTTACTTTGTTTAATATGACTCTCCTTCTTTACTCTTAAATTTGTACTGAGTATCTGTTACTTAGCAGGTACTGTCCTAGACTCCACAAAATTTGAAACAAAGAGAAAGTTTCCTGTACTCATATATCTTAGCTTCTATCACAGAAACAGTGACACTAAAACTATAGCTAAATAAATACATACAAATTTAGTAGTGGTTATAAGCAAACTTGAGGAAAATTAAAGAAGTGAAAGAAGAGAGAGAAAGAGCTTGACAAGTGAATATTTTAAAAGTGATCAAAGATGATGAGATGGTATTTGTCCCTGGACAGCAATGAATGACCTTATTGGGATATCTGGAGAAATTTCTAGCCGAGAAAAACAGAGAACACAGGTTATAAGGGGAGATATTTGAATAGATTGGGAAGTAGTGTCTTGGACAGACTAATAGGCAAAAGGAACAGAAAGGTGGGCTAAACTTAAAAGTTGTAGTCACATCTAAATATTCTAAATTCTGGAGTTGGAAAATTGTACATCCAATTTGGTTTCATATTTTCCAACCAATGAAGAGGATAGAAATTCTGCATAGTCAGTGATTTGGGGCTGGTTTATTCACTGCTGTATTTTCAGGGCCTAAAGTATTATCACAATTGCATGAAATTACTCTCCCATCTCTTTGTTAACATTTTAGATTTTAATCCTGCCTTGTCCTTTGCCATTTGCATGAGTTTCAGTTTTAATAGCATCTCCTCTGTATCAAGTAGTCCTATCAGGCTAGATGACAAAGCCATCCTCTCCAAAACTTATCTCCTGTCTTCCTTCAATTCTCTACTCTTCTTACTCACTTTCAAGAAGTTGAGGGCCCCTTATTTGAGATACTTGGGACAGAAATGCTTTGGATTCTCATTTTTTTCAAATAACTATATTGAAATATTTACCTATGTAGAATAAGATGTCTTGGAATGGGCCCCAAATCTAAATGCAAATTCATTTATGTTTTATATACACCTTATACACATGTTGTTGTTGTTAGGTGCCATGGAGTCGGTATCCGACTCATAGCGACCCTCTGTAGCACAGTGTAAACACTATTGTCAGTGTTTCTCTGCTGCTCATAAGGTTTTCAATGGCAGATTGATTTTGGGACGGGGTTGCCAGGTCCTTCTCCCAAGCCTACAGCTTCTGGTGTTCCCAGGCGGTCTCCCATCCAGGTACAAACCAGGCCTGGCCCTGCTTAGCTTCCGAGATCTGACGGGATCAGATGCCACAGGGCTATGGCTGCAGGCCCTTATACGCATAGGCTGGAGGTAATTTTATGCTTTATGTGGAAAATATCTGCATTTTGACTACAAACTATCACATGAGGTCAGGGGTGAAATTTCCCACCCTGTGGTGTCATGTCAGTGTTCTAAAAGCTTGGGATTTTGTAGCATTTCAAGTTGAAGATTTTTGTGTTAGAGATGCTCAAACTATATTCCCTAAAAACTGGTTTAGATAATTTTTCTATCTTCTGTTTCTAAAGAGTACATGCAGACTGACATTCAAAATATACATTAACTTGGCTATGCAAATGTTTTTTCTACCTGAGCCATGTTATTATTTCCCCCTACCAACTCCTTGGTGTCCTCCAATTAAATAAACTTGTATATATTATGATTAACTTTTCAGGAGGAGATTCCTATATATTTATTATGAAAACATCCTCACCCTCAACTCAAATGGTGAAAATCATATCCCAATACATTAGCTATTTTCTCAATCTCACGGTCTTGAGTTAGTCTTGTTCAGTCTTTTCTGATCTACTCCAATCTAGTTTGATTGTTCTCTAGAATTTAATCACCTTGTGGACATGTGATCCCAGTCATCCCATCTGTATTCCTTCCACCTCTCTTGTTTCACTTACCTTTTTCATGGAACTTCTAATCTTCTGCCTCAGTCTGCTGCCTTGTTTTGGTGGAGCACATCTCTCCAATCACTTCCTGAAAAACAGACACTTAGTACGTAAAAATTTTGAGTTCTTATATGATATGTACTAGGGCAAACATACTTGAGTGCAAAAAACTTGAATGAGTATTGTTGGAAAAATCTAAGGACAACACTGAGCACAGAAGACAGTAATTATATTGTCCAACAGAGATGGGGACTCAGGTTTGCCTAAGGCCAAATGCTTCACTGAAGATAATACATAGGCAGATCTTTTCTGTAAAAAATAACAATCAATGTTTTTGAAAATTCCCAATATGTTGTCATGGTGAGGGGGCTATTTCTATCCATCTTGAAGGACACTTAATGAGAAATTTTAATCTTGGATATTCATGTCTTTATTCTTGGATATCAATTGGAGATTATGTTGTTGATGTTCTACCTGGATCCCATTTTTTGTTCCATTTGTGGAACTCCTATTATCCAGACACTTTGTAGTTAATGCTTTTCACCTATTTATCTTTCTGATTTACATTCACGAAGATTTCCTTGACTCTGCTTTTTGACTTTTACTCTTGATCTGTGGTTTTGTTTGTTTTATTTGGTTTCGTTTTTCTATTGAATGAATATTCAAATTCACAGAAAAGACTCTTCTAATCCATAATATCAGGATATGAACCTAGTGTTGCAGTTCTGAGAGCTGAGTAGGCAGGGGGGAGATATAGGTTCAATTTTCAGGAAGTAAATTTTCTTTTAAGTCCTGTTTTCAAAGTTAATTAATTTTCCCTGTCCTTTGCTATGATTGATATCCTAGACTCTTTTCCTCATTCTTCTTCTGATGCTTGACCATAGATAATAAGAAAGGTTAGGAGCACGTGTACCATTAGCTGAGTAACTGAAAGTAATACTGGTGCCTACAAGCTTTCTCTCCATCACTATTTCTGAAAGTAGGTAGGCATTGTCAATCTTGGTCATCATGCCGTCTGCAGTACAAATTTTAATGACTCTTGACTTTCCCTACTATCATGAATGCAACTCAACTTTTAGGGCCACAATATGTCAGTTACCACTTATGCTTCAGCTGTCTAGCTTATAAAATGTGCTTGATCTTGTCTCTTCCAAATCTCATATTGATTTATTTTTATTTTCAGTTTTTGGGATTTGGGAAAGGAGAGTCTCATTGATTTTATTTTCCTCTAATTATCAGTCTGACTCAATTATTTTGAAATGCTATCATCAGAGCATTAACTCATTCATAAAAATATATTATAATAATTTGAATGCAGAAATTCAAGGCCAGAGGCAGGCTGCATAACTTTGTTACACGATGTCTCAAAATAAAAGGTAAAAAATGGATTGGGTGTCTGGTTCAATAGTACTTACAAAGTATATGTGAGGCTCTAGATTCTACTCTCCAGTACCACAATAACTAACTAACTAAATAAATAAATAAATACATAAATATGCAGAAAATAAATAATTACTAAGACAAACATTTTCTTATTCATATTATTGGTCTCTTTTGAAATGATGGATATCTTAGCACAACTTGTAGATATAGTACTGACCAGTGTAGATATACACTATTTCTAACTTTACAGAGTTCTACTAATTAGCACTCATTCACAAGTAATATTGAGTCATATATTAAGAAATATATTGTCTTTTTCAATTTTCTTTGGTATCTTTTGCCTTGCTAATTGCGCTTACAATAGGACTTCCCAGACTTAAATATACATATGAATCTCCTGGGCATCTTGTTAAAACAGACATTCTGTGTTAATGAATCTAGAATAAAGCTTGAGATTCTGCATTTCTAAAATACTCTATGTGGTGTTTGATCTGCTGGCCCTGGAACTATATACTAAGAGAAGCAAGGATCTAAGAAAGAAAGAGCCTCAATTTGGTGTAATAAATTTTTCCATCTGTTTAGTACTTGCAAGTAGCCAAGAGAGGGTAGACCTCTAGGAGGGATTCTGCATAATGAAGCAGTACAAAAATAGAATTTATTTTTATATCACATAATGTGACTAGATTCATCAGTTGGTACTTTTATCTATTCACTTGCTTATTTGCATTTGTATTGAGTGTTAAGGTATGACAAATATTCTAAGTTGTGTACAACTTTTAACATAAAGTATCTGCTATGACATTAAGTCCTAATAATGCTAATGCAAGTAACATGCACATAGAGTAAAAAAATTGCTAAGGAAACAATTGAATGACTGAAGTTTAGAAAACTTTACAGTGGACATAAACTACCAGAAAACTGTTGTGCTCTTTGCCAAACTGGGATTAGGTGCAAGCATACCAGGGGAAGGGAGTACATTTGATTGCCTGGGAACTCAGAGTTGCTCAAAAATTATATGCAGAGGCTGGAGGCTTGACGAAGATAATATCCAGAGGGATGAGGAGATTCTCATTTGCCACTTTTTTTTTTGTGCAACAAATCCAAATTTCTAGAGAGAAAGCTTGTTTCACATTCAAAGCCCTGTATGTCACTACATTTTAGAAAAGCACCCAGATGTTCAATTTAGCATAGGCTGTGTAGATATATAAAGATTGACAAGGAATATGTGAGCCTAAATATAAAAGTTTTGAGGCTAGTTGAAAGATACAGCAAATGTACACTTCTTTCTCAGAGAAGAAACCTGTTTCACATGCATATCTGTGTAGGTCACTACTTTTAAAACACAACTTAGATGTTCATTTTCTAGTAAGATGTGTGTGTGTGTATCTGTGTGGGTGTGTAAGGAGCAATGCTGAATATATAACTCTAAATCAAAAATCCCTTAGGCTAGTTGAAGATGCACCAAATGCACACTTCCACCTGATAAAGGAAACTAGTTTTGCATACATTTCCATCCATGTACTGGATTTAAAACAGCACTCAGATGTTCATTTTCTCATAGGTCTTTATGGATACATAATGAGCAATAGAGAATATGTGACTATTAACTATTAACTCTTGGGTAGTTAAAAGATGCATTGAATCTACCGTACTTTTTCAGAGAGGAAGCGTATGTATCCATGTACACCGCTGTTTTCTTGGAACAGCACATAGATGTTCATTTTTCCCATAGGACATATAGATATATAATGAATTATAGCAAAATATGTGATCCTATGTCATTTGCCAAAATGTAAAGAGCAAAATAGTAACTTTATTATGTTTATTATGTTATTATGCCGAAACAATCTGCCATTGAAAACCCTATGAGGGTCGCTATGAGTAGGACATGACTCAACAGCACCTAACAACATGCATAAATCAACATTTTCAGAGACATAAGTAAAAAGAATCTGAGTTACTCCTTTAAAGCCAATTGGGAAACCATGCCATAGAACTAAGACAATTCAATCAAGAGGCTAAGACAGGAGGATTGCAAGTACCAGGCCTGCCTAAGCTACATAGATAGTTCATGTTCACCCTGGGCAACCTAGAGAGACACTGTCTTTAAAAATAATTAAGTATGTAATTAAAGAAGAAGGAAGGAAGGAAGAAAGGAAGGAAGGAAGGAAGGAAGGGAGGGAGGAAACAAATGACTCTGGATGTAATTCAGTGATAGAGTACTTGTCTGGGTTCCAGTTACTACCACCACTACTTCCGAAGTCAAAATGCCAACCAGGTTTCAGATAACTTAGAAATGGATACTTGAAAATTATTAATCCAAAGCCATTTAACTGGATTTGTATGATCTAAGATTTACATTGGCACTTACTATGTGTTCCATGAATCTACACCAGTTAGAAAGTAACCATAGTTAGAGATAGATTCAAAAGATATGCTTGTACCTCTTTTAACCCTTTTCAGAGTTGAAATCTTAATTCTATTAATTAATAGGATTCCTAAGAGCCAGATGTATTCTATTTTGTCTAGACAATTTTTTCTCAATATTGGTCTTTTAGAAATCCTAAATACTTGTTCAAAAGTGACTCAACCTACATTTTATGATGAAAAAATGAGCAACATGTACTCAATATGTACCTCATTGCAAAACATTTGGAGAAAGCCTTGAAGAAACACGCACAGTGTCTTTTCTGGCTGAATCTAGACAAATTGTTTTAAATTTCATTTATATTATTTCACAATATTTGCTGAGCAACTGCTTGTACCAGAGTATGTGTATGGCAGAAGCAATGGTGCAAAAGAACAGCGTGGAGACTTATTTTTTGCAATGTGTAATGTGCTGTGTGGGCTGTGATGCTCACTAACTGCCTCAAGGATTTCCCATCTTTATTTATGCACGGGTTTTAAGGATGTCTGTGTGCAGCAGCCCATTTCCTTCCTGAGTGTTCATCAAAATCCCTTCTCTCATTTTGTTAATTTCAATTTAGCATTCCCTTGAATGGTGTTGTATAGGTGGTGGTGAACTTGAAAGCAGTAGATTTCCAGTGAATTTAAAAATTACTTGCCCAAATTGCTAATGGAGGAAATATAACTATAATTACATTTCCTTTATTATATCCAAAATTTAATTATTTAGATGCTATGGCTCCCAGGTTACTACCAGTTTTTAGTGCACCTATGTTTTACTATAATGAATAGTAAGTAGTCAGTACAATAGCATTTATATAAATAAGGCTAATATTGTTGTTAGTTGCTGTGAAGTCTGTGTCAGATTCATAGTGACCCTATGTACAACAGGTGAACCAGTATTGTTAGTGCTTCTCTGCTATTCATAGGGTTTTTGGTGGCTAATTTTTTTAGGTGGGGAGTGGGTTGCCAGGTCCTTCTGCCAAAATTCTAATGTAGCCTGCTATAAAATAATATGATGTAGCCTTTGACATTTTAATAATATAGCATAGTAATTAAATAGATTAGATACCTGTCTAGTGTAAATTGTATAATTATTACTGGAAAATGTCTGTTTGAATTTTACTGGGCTAGGCATGTAGTTCAGTGGTAGACCATTTGCCTAGCATGTGTATGGTTCAATCCTAAGAACAGCAGAGAGAGAGAAGAGAGAGAAAGAGGGAGAGAGAGAGAGCGCAAGCTCAAGAGAGAGTGCACAATCA
>VMDO01029683.1:0-22324 GCA_007922755.1 Pedetes capensis | reverse complement strand
AGAGGCTGGATTACAGGCGTGCGCCACCGCGCCCAGCTGAGGCATGGATTACAAGCATGCGCCACCACACCCAGCCGAGGCACGTCTGATGTACCATGTTTGCCTTTGATTCTCCCCCCTTGCTAAGCACCTTCCTGGTGTCTCCGCCACAGCAGGGACTCAACAAATACTTGCCCAGTTTTACATGTGGGGGACCAGGCCTAGAAGGACAGGCAGAGTGGACGGAGCTTGAGAGTGCACTGGAGTTGAGGAGTCTGCAGGGCATTTCTGGACGCTTCTGCGTGGCCAGGCGGGAGGCGGAGATGTGTGAAAAGAGGGAGATGCCTCTGTTTCCCCTTATCCGCCCTCTTCCTCCTCCTCCTCCTCCCTCACTTCTCCTCCTCTCTTTCTTTCTCTGAGGTAGACAACGTACCATGACTCTTTTTACTCAGTGGGCCTCGATCCCCCACCTAAAACCTTCTTAAACAACCACTCTGTCGTGCCAAGGTCCTCTCTCAAGACAAGCACACAAAGAGACGCATGGTGACAAAGCAGGGACCGTCCCACCTCCAGAAAGAGCCCCCATGGCAGTGGCCATTGCACTCTCTGAAGAACAAGTCAGACCTGGTCCAAGATCTGGGGTCTGCCTCAGCCCCTGGCCAGCAGCGTCCATCTGGAGCACTGAAGACCCCTGCGCTCTGACCCAGGGGGCAGGTCCAGCAATACCCCACTGCTGGCACTAAAGCTCAGCTGTCCCTCATCCCTGCATCCAGCTGTGGTTGGGCAGGGTGGCCCTGGCCCTGGCTCTGGGCAAGGTCCGCGGGGTCTCCAGGGCAGCAGGAGTGGGACCAGGGTTGGACTGTCACTCAGGCTGGAAGCATCCTGTCTCCTCTCCTCCAGCCCCAGCTCCTCCCTCCTGAGCACCAGGCTTCAGTGGCAGGGAGGTGGCTGAGTTCAGTGGGCACCCCTTGCTCACACATCCCTTGGCCCTGGGTGGGGGTGGGGGTGGGTTGGGGCCGGGTCTGATCCCTGACATTCCTCCTAGGCTTCCGCCTGACAGGCGCTCTCTGGCGGATGAGGAGACACTGAACCATCAGCGGGGCACCTCCAGAATCGCTGTCCTGCCTGGACCCCCAGCCTCACACAGTCTGTGCTGGAGGCCTGCGCGTGGCCAGCGGCACAGCACCACCTCACTGAGGCGACATGTCAGTCAACGCTGCAGGAGGAAAACAGGGAAACCCGCCCCTTCCCAGACGGAGGTGTGGGTGGGTCCCGCCAGGCCTGGTCACTCTGGCGTGGTGGCGCCTGGTGCCCCTGGGGGTGGCCTCAGGGCTCCCCTCAGCAGGCACCACGGGTGCAACGTGTCCTCCGTGTGCTGCCCAGGCTGGTGGTGTCTCCTGATCTCAGGATCCACCAGAGACACCATGTTCCCCCTTCACAGCTGCCACAGAGCCCATGCCACAGAGCTGCCACAGAGGGACCGCGAGCCCCTCTGCAGAGGCCAGCCAGGCACAGCCTTCGTGTGGGGCCCCCCCGGCCGGCACCGTCTGTGGCTCCTCACCATGGTGCTGCTGCCGGCGAAGGGCACATGCAGAGAGCCCTTCAGACACAGTGGAGACCCAGGCACTCCACGCGGGAGGGGGTACCTGCAAGACCCGCCCGTCCTGTCTCTGCCCTCGTTCCTGCACAGCCCTGTGGGTCTGCTCCATCCCCAGGGAATGCGGGGTCCCTCCGGCATGACTCTGCTTGTCCCCAATAGCAGACGTGTGAGGTGCCCTCCCCGCCCTCCCAGCCTCCGTGTTTTCCTGACAGCGGGTTCTCCCAGGCCAGTCACGCTGGCGCTGATGGCCCTTCTCAACGCGCACGTGCCTGACAGAGGGTTCTTTGGGCCAAGTGGAGACAGGCGTGGCCTGAAGCCTGTGTTTGTTACCTTTGGAAGGTAGCTCCCTCCCTGCAGAGAGGGAAACTGCTCCTGTGCCCCACCCTCCAGCTGCCCTTTAGGAGACAACTGAGCTGCCACCCAGGAAGGGGTTGTCAAGGGGCCTTCAGGAGTCCCTCCTACCAGCGTCACAGGGACTGACTTTGGCACCGTCCTCAGAGGCCAACGTCCTCATCCTTGAATAGCCCGCTGTGTTTGTGAAAATGATACAAATGTACATGGTAAAAGGCCACCTTGTCCAACGGAAGACAGGCCATTCTTCCCCTGCGTAAACACCAACAGAAAGAGCAGAGTTGGCAACAAGGCGACGCCACCTCAGACCCCATGTCCTTCTGATGGGACGTCTGGATCTGCAAAAGTCCCCCTTTTACGGAGGACACTGGTCCTTGTATGTTAACAGCTGATCTGTTATGGTCTCAGTTGAATTGTGGTGAAACACTGCCCCAGAGAGTCCAAGTTAATTAGCTTGACTTTAGGAGCCAAATCCCCATCTCCGTGGGTGTGAGGAAGGCACCGTCTCCCAGTGCCTGGCACCTGCAGTCCAGCACTGGCGTCCAGCGAGGACTGCCAAGGGCAGGGGTTCAGCTGGGCAGGCACAAGGGCCGTTCTGTGGCCACTGCTTGTAGCAGGAGGACATCCAAGCCTTGAAGGCCAGGTGATGCTTGGGCAGACAAGCTCCAGTGCCAAGAGAATCCTGACCGTGACAACGGCATGAGCAGAGAGGAGGCCACCGGGTCTGATCACCTCTGCTCATCAGAGGGCTGAGGCTGCAGAGACCACGGCCTTTGCTGACTGTCCGTTCACTCCGGGGGCGGGCTTATAATTGGGCCTCTGGTGTAGACAAGCCACTCTGAAAGCACTTCTCCAAGCTGACAAACTATCACCATGTGAGAGCCTGGAGCGAGGGGACATTGTCAGGGAGGTGCCCACCTGTCTGTCAGGGGACAACTTCGCTGCCACCCAGGGAAAGGCAGTGGCCAAGGGGCCTTCGGTCCTCACAGGGGGATACCCTACCCCCTGGTGTCGGGGAACCACCACACTGTAGACACCGATGCCCTGATGTGGGCAGAGCCCATGAGCAGAGTGGGCGGGCATCCCGAGGGGTGACCGCACGGCACGCAGCATGCGAGGCAGTGCACCGCAGGCCATACACAACACACGGACACGTGGCACATGCCACGTCGTGTACCATATATGGCACACAGCAAGCCACGCATGCAACACACAGCACACAAGACTCACAGCACACGGCACACGGTGTCATACATGGCACTCAAGACGCATAACACATGGCACACACCACACTACACACGCAGGGCCTGGCACACGGCACTCCACACGCACACGCGGGGCCACACAGCACCACACATGGCGCACAAGATGCACACAGAGCACCACGCAGCACACAGAACGCAACATGCCACACGCAGCACACAGCACTCCACACAGCATCTCACACGGCACACCACACGCACACGCACTGTCACAGCACACGGCACACCACACACACACGCACTGTCACACAGCACACGGCACACGGCACACCACACACACACGCACTGTCACACAGCACACGGCACATGGCACACCACACACACACACTGTCACACAGCACACGGCACACCACATGCACACGCACTGTCACACAGCACACGCCACACCACGTGCTCAGCATCACACACAGCACACAGGGCCCCAGGCCAAACACAGCGCACACAAACCTCCACAAAGCACCGGGGACACCGCACCGCAGAGGACACCTCCTGCCTGGCATTGACAGCTATAGTAAGTGGCCAGTGGCTGCCTGGCTGGCATCACCAGTACCCGGAGGCCCTGGACCTTCCTTGGCCTCTGACGCCCCACATGTCAGGAGAGGCAGGCTCCGCCCCACCGGGAACTCCTGTCCAGAGAGGGAGTGAGCACAGAGACAAGATGGGCGACACGTCACCCGGCCACGGGGCTCAGGGCAGCCCGACATGGCGGCTGCCACGCCGCGCCTGAACCAGGCAGAGCAGCACTGGCAGCTGGACAGGGTCCCGGTCCTAATTTGGCTTTGGGAACCGTCTGTGGTGGAGCTCAGAACACGCTGTGGCGTGCTCCTGTTCCCCACCAAGGAAACGTGTCTCCAGGCTGCCGTGGGCTGTGTCCTGTTGGGAGCGTGCACAGGCTGAGGGCCGTGCTGGGTCTCAGGGGACGTCTGGCCACTTCCTCAGCTGCGGACCGCAGAGAACCCCCACAGGCTTCCCAAGGCAGGCAGGAGTGCTCGAGGGGCACGCGCACACACTGGCAAGCGCTCGCAAACACGTGCATGTGCAGGGGGCCGGCCACACACGCTGTTTCCCTTAAAATGGTGACTCGCTACTGGAGGAAATATAGCTTTTCACAGAGCTGGCTCACGTGTCAGACTCACCCGGGGGGCCTGGGAAGTGGGCCGGCCTGGGAGAGCACAGCCTTTGAGTCCTCGCCCCTGTCAGCTCAGGAGGAAATGAGAGCCAGGAAAGAAGGTTCTGTTGCTGCGGGGAGCACTTCCCCCCAGAAGGTGCCCCGAGTCCGACCGTTCAGACTCGGTGGTGTGCACAGAGCACAGAGCGCAGCTTTCGGGACCCTGAGACCGTCCCTCACCCCTGCACGGCATCCCGGGGACAGCCACGTGGACTGGGCCCTGCTTTGCACCCCAGCCAGGCCCCATGGGTGCGTCTGGCCAGCAAGGGGAACACACCCGCGGGCAGGGGCGGCGCAGAGCAGCAGGAAGGCCGGTGCCGTCTTGGTCTGGCTCTTCCCGTCAGTGCAGTCCTCCGGCTGAGCACCGAGTTGGAAGAGCCAGGGTCCCCCGCAGGCTGCCCTTTCCCCGTGAGCCCACAAGCTCCGCCCCGCAGTCCTCCCCTGAAAGACACTCAGAGCAGAAGCCCTGCTGCCTTGGGGAGGCACTCCCCGCCCCAGGACCCTGCGCGAAGGCCGAGCCTCTACTCACTCGCTGCCCGTCACGATGTAGCCTTGCGGCTCGTCCTCCGGGCCCTGGGCCTCCAGCTGCAGGCCTCCTCCGGGGCCGCCGGGCTCCTCCTGCCGAGGCCCCGGGGCCCACTTCTGGAGCTCAGGCCCGGCCTCGGAGCTCGGCGTCTGCTCCACCAGGTCTTTGGAGTACGTGCGGCTCCTCACGTTTTCCACCCCCGCGCTCTCCTCTTCTGAAGACAAGGAGGCCTCGGGCTCCTCCGACTTCCTGACCTCTGTCTTGAAGGGCGTTTCCGGAAGCGGGGCTTCAGGTAGGAGCGGGGACCCGTGGTCCTGCAAGAGGTCCCCGAGGCGGACGCTCAGACGGCTGACCTGGCAGAAAGGGAAGGCTCCTGAGACCAGGTCTATGAGAAGGGACCGTGGGCACATGGGCCACAGAGCACCCCAGGGGTGGGAGTGGCACCTCGGGACGAAAACGCAGGATGGAGGCAAAGCCTTAGCTCCCCTGTGTTTAGAGTTACGCCTAGAGGGAATTCCAACCAATGAGGCTGAGGCCTGTACCTCACAACCTTCCCACCCCCCACGTGCACATACGGAATCTGATTTTGCAGTCAATGCAGGTCTTTGACATCTAAAACCTGTGTGATGCAAGATCCCACCCACCCCTCCGGAAGCAACGAACACCTAACAAAAATAATATTACAATTTATTTGCATCTACTGAGTGCTTGCATGTACAAAGGCACTGTGGTAGATTCTCTACTTGTGTAAACTCAGTGTTCGTGAAAATCCTAGGCGTTGGGAACCATCACTAGCCCCCATTTCACAGACAGGGAACGTGGCAGCAAAGCACATCGTGGGGACCCGTCATGGCACCGGAAGGACATTGAGGGGCTCTTTGGTCCTCACAGAAGCCATGCTCACCCAGCCTGACTCCCTTTCCTAAACACCAGCTTCCTCAGACCCACCTCGCTGGTGCCCTGACTGATGGGTGTTAAATGCGCAGCACGCAGTGCTGATTATGTGTCTACACTCGTCTGCTTTATGCAAACCGTCTCATTTAATCTCTACCCCAACCTCGTGAACAAAGGGTTACTTTGACCTCTAATTTGTGGGCCCCGGACCTTACCGAGGTTAGATATTAAATAATTCGCACAAGATCACAGAGATAGTGACTGGCAGATCTGAAATTTGAACTCAGATCTAACGAAAGTAAGAAATGCCACCTCCACCCACGGGACGAGGCATCTCAAGGGCTCTTCTGGTCTGTGTGATGGCAGACACCCCACTGTTTCCGAGGGGTTTAACCACGACATTATATCTCTAATCATACTAGACAGCAACAGGAGAAGTAGATTTCTTTTACAACTCACTTTACCAAAATATGTTTGTTTGTGAATGTAAGTAAGGACTGTAAAGGCAATTATTCCCTTTTTAGTAACTTTCCCTTTTGTTCTTTTTAATATTTAAAAATAATCTCATGAGGACATTTGCTCAAATTCAGATTCGGAATGACCACAGTACACAGCACTTAAGTTATCCAATGGGGACAGGACAAGGTCCTCAGGCTTTTAAAGGAAAAGGGATACCGTTCTCTCAGTGGTGTCTCACGTGAGGAGGAAAGGAAGGAGTTTCTGAATTAGGGATCCCTCAGACCTTATGACACTCAAACAGCCTTTGGAAAAATGCTCTTGGGGTGATTTTCAAGTGCACCCTGGAGAAGGCAGAGGCCAGCCTCGGCATGAGGAAGACAGAAGGCCTGGGGGAGAGGCTGCCCCTCCACTGGTAGCAGGTCCCAGCCTGCTTGGCTGTGCTCTGAGGCCAAGGCCATGGGGCCACAGGCCCTGGGCTGTGCCCTCAGCTACGGCCGTCCTCCTGCCTCAGGCCCTAAATCCAGAAACTTCCCTGACCCCACCTTTCCCTCCACCACCCAGATGGAGTATCCCACCACGGCTGGGATTTAAGGTCACTGATGGTTTCTTCTGGTTCTTGCAAACAGGCACTGAGCCACAAACCACTAAGACAATCTCACAAGAGAATTGCTCACCAAAGCAAGATCCTTTTCCTCCCCCGCTTCAAAGCAGCGACACAGAACCACACAATGTCATCGCTGCTGTTGATGAGTTGATTCTGTGTCTCCTCAAGACTTACATTAATGAGCACAGATCCTCAAATAGCAACGCTAACAAACTGAAAAGGACAGGCGCGCGGTGAGTGGGTACAGTCTGTGCTAGCCTTTTTCCACCCGCTGCCCAACTGTGCTGTCTGTGAGCCCTCCTGCGATGACGCGGCGGTCCCACGTGCTGGCCTGTGATACACGCTGATGGGGCCCTGACGTGTGGCCAGGGCAGCTGAGGAACGGCTCTATCTACCTGCTCGCTCTGAACTCATCTGCTTCTGCTTGTGGGTGCTGTGCAGCCAGGACAGGTCCTGGTGGACCTCGGTGGGAGCCCACTCTACTCCACCACATGAGCTTCAGAAGCGACAGGTGCAGGATGGGCCTGGCTGTGAAGGGGGCATGTGATGCCACTGTCCCCAGGCAGGGCAATGCTGAGAACACTGGTTTTCTCCTCTGTATTAATCAGATGTCTCAAGTGTCTCTAAGGGATAAATCCTGGTTTGTCATCTGCAAGTACCTAAGCCATTGTGTACCTAAGTACGCACTCTCTGTGCTCTTCTCACTTTGGGGATTAGGAAGGGCCTTTTCCTTACTTTTCCAGAGAAAGGGAGCCTTTGTGTTTCATAAGTGTTACAAATCTTGAAAAAATGATTATAACACGACTCCTGGTCTCACGTGAACCAAACGTCCCAGGACGCTCCTCTTACCTCCTTGTACACTGGGTCGTCCTCCTCAGGTGCTCTGTGACCTGTAAGAGACAGAAGCATCATCCACACCCCATTAGCGTGTGACAAGATGACCACAGACTCCTGCATGCTGCCGGCCCATTCCCAGCACAAAGTGATTTTTCTGTTCGTAGCACAAAACTGCACTCTGCGAACTGCGGAGCCCAGAGGGCAGCCGCGTGGACCGCAGATGTGGAGCCAGCATGGCTGCGTCTCCCAGGTCCCAGGACCTGCATGTCCCCTTCCGTGTTGGCCACAGCGTGAAGAGCCCACATACCGTGGCACAGTCAACAGGTACAGAAATGTACAGCAAAAAGTCTGCGTTGAGCCACTTCAGGAGTGGGCGCCACAGCACCGTGACATGGGTATCTCGTGCTGGTGATGTTTCTCTTTAATGAATACCCTGCCTGCTGTGCGTGACTCATGCTGCGCTCAGGAACCCTCCAGACCGTCCTTTCATACCACCCTCTCCACAGGGGTAAACCCAGGGCAGCGCCAGGGGCACTGGGTGGGGCTGCTGTCTGCTCCTGCATCCCCCACATCAGCCAAGCCAGGCTTCCAGCCACCCTCTGCCCCAACCCAGAGAGGACAGAAGGACATACCTCTCGTCTGGTTGTCAGCGTGTTTTTGCACACCTACTATGTGTGAGGCATTGAGTGAGCAGCTTCAGAGAAGCTTGCCTGCCTGCGCAGCCTCTCCAGGGGTCCCAGCTGCCCGTGTGGGTGAGATGGGGGGCAGGGTGGGATCAGCTGTCCCCAGCTGCCTCAGAGGGGGATGCAGACAGCCGAACGGATGCTTTCCACCTTCTTATTCAGATATTTGACAGCATTCGCTCACACAATCGAAACAAAAACGCTTTCCATCACCCCCATTTCCCCTAATTCCAGCCCGCAGCACTGAGGACTTAGACCTTCTTGGAGAGAGCAACCTGCCATTCAGCGTAATTGCTCTGACAGGCTTGGTGTGTTAAGAAAGCTTTTAGAGGCGGAAGTTCAAACAGCTAAAAATCATTAGCACGAACCCACCTCTCCAGCGGGAAGAAGGTGTCACGGCCAGCGAGCAGCTCCCTCCCCGTCCCCTGTCCCCACAGGCAGAGGAGCTGAGGAGCGGGGCTCACCTTGGAGGGCTGCTGCTGGGCTGTCCGCCTGCTCTGGCCCCTCTGCCCCTCTCGGGTGGCCGTCCCGGGCTCCCCCTGGACGCTCGCCTGGCACCGTGTCGCTGACGGCGTTGGCCGTCTCCTCCGGTTCCAGGGGGCCCGGGCGCTGCTCTGCAGCCTGGTGCTTCTGCAGGTCCTTCAGGAGATCCCAGAGGAGTGCTCCTGGGGACACAGAGAGGCACAGAAGCGAGTCAGCATCAACGCACCCCAGGACGGGGCAGGCCCACCATAGGGACAGAGCATGAGGCCCAGGCCCCCCTCCCCCCAGGCCAGCTTTCCAGGTTTAGCAGGAAGTGGAAACCCACAGAGGGGGGAAGGACAAGCGTGCTGACCGGTCAGAAAGGGCCGTGGGGTGAGCGCGAGGAGGCTGTCCCATCAGCCCAGCTGCAGGTGCGGGCGAGCAGCCCCAACACGTGCCTCACACCTGGACACAGAGCGGTACAGACCTCACGGGGTTGGGCGGGGTCACTCGGACCATGCAGAGGCCAGTCCTGGGGTGGCCGGGCACAGGGGCTCTTGGGACAAGGTGTGAGGAAGGAGCCCACACCGCTGCCCCCGCCAACTCTAGTCGGCCTCTCATTGGAAGCCTAAACACAGCTTCGTTGGCGTGGGCCCCGCATACCCGAAAGTTACAGGTGGCAGGCACCCTCTGTGACAGACAGACGCGGCAGTTGCTGTCAGCCCCGGGGCTGCGACGCCCTCATGACTGCCTGCTTTTGTGTCTGGGTAGCTTTTGGATCACGATGTCGGGCAGAGGGCAGGACAAACCCCCATGCTGAGAGGTCGGGGGTCAGAGGTTAGGGGAGAGAGGTGGCTAGAGCAGAGGGACAGACTCTGGGAAGCTGTGCAGAGTGACCTGTGCCCAGCTCCACTGTGCTAGATGCACTGTGACGTCTGCCATGCCTGGGCCAAGCTACCAGGGCTGAGCGGAAGCAGAGGCTGCATGGGGAGGCACACTGAGTCCTTAGGGACTCCATCAGAGACCTGGCGGAGCCCCCGGCAGGCCACTGTAGAGCCACAAGGCCATGTCTTCAGAGGAAGGGCCACCAGAACAGACAATGGACAACACTCAAAAAATACAAAGAGCGGCACTGGAGGACCAAGGGTCACCCAGGATCTGAGCTGCTGTGGCGGCTGGAATAGCCTCTAACGGTAGGGGGCATGATGCAGAGTCCCTGCGGGCCCAGCTTCCAGCGAATGCTAAGTGGCAGGGCCAGAGGAAGCTGAAACGGAGCCTGGGGCTGGGGGAGGGAAGAGGCAGAGGATGGGCAGCAGCGGAGTGCAGGGCATGGGGTGCGCCCAGCACCTCACAGAGCTGCAGCTACGAATGAAGGACAGGGTGAAGGAAGTGAGCGTGTTCTGGACCCGCTGGGCCGCAGGCTGGGTACCGAAAGGGAGGGGTGGATCTGAAGACAACAACAGAAATCGCAATCACCAAAGAGCCTCCAGAACCCATGGGATCCAGGCAGGCCACAGCAAAGCGGGGGGGGGGGGCTCTGCAAATGGCCGGAATGCACTGCACGAAATGCACTCCAGACTGTGCGAAGAGCATCGAACTAGAGACTCACGACACTGAGTAAACGGCAAGATGCACAAACTGAGAGAAAACCACACGAGGGCATCTCACGGTCAACCTGGCGAAAGCCAAAGCGACGAAAGATGGCTCGGAGATGGCCAGGGGCAGGGGGACCCGCGGCCCAGGGGAGAACGTCTCAACAGCGCTGGCCGCTGGAGAACCGGGCCACAGACACGCTGAGTGCTGGGGAGAATGACATATTTGACATACGTGGCTTGCATTTGATATTTTACACAGGGGTTACATATTTGAAGTGTTAAAAGGAAAAGGTTCAACCCAGAAGTCTGTGTTGTTGTTAGGCGCCATCAAGTCTGTGTCTGACTCATAGCGACCCTATGTACAACAGGGGAAACACTATTGTCAGTGCTTCTCTGCTGTTCATAGGGTTCTCAATGGCTGACTCTTTTTGGGGAGTAGGTTGCTGGGTCCTTCTCCCAAGCCTACGGCACCTGGTGTTCCCAGGTGGTCTCCCATCCACCTACTAACCAGGCCAGACCCTGCTTAGCTTCTGAGATCTGACAGGATTGGATGCCACAGTGCTATGGCTGCAGGCCAAAACTCTGTAGCCAGTGGAAGTCAATGCTGAAATCTCTCAGTCCCACAGCTTGGGGAAGGCGTCTCTACCTTCCCAAAGAGTACTGGGAGGGTGAGGCATAGTTATGAAATACTCCCGGACTATTGCTGGCCTCACAGAGAGCCTTTCGACTTTGGTGGGGGCGTTGTCTGCCTCCTATAAATTGAGAGTTGTTGTTGTTGTTAGGTGCCATCGAGTTGTGTCCAACTCATAGTGAACCTCACAGAGTTTTCAATGGCTGACTGTTTCGGGATTGAGTTGGGAGTGGGTTGCCAGGTCCTTCTCCCATTTTGTGGTGTTGGGAATCGAACTCGGGACTTCAGAGACTGTAGAGCAGCGCTCTACCAACTGAGCTAAATCCCAGCCCAATTGAGAGTTAGGTTTTCTATACTGCCCAGAACTTCTCCTTTGGAGTTATAGTTACACACTTCATCCCTCATAGCTCTTCTTCCTCTCTGTCTGCCAACAGGCAGGAGAGAGCTCTGGACATCAACCACAGTACAGTCACCTGCCGATGACCTCTTTATCCTAAACACCTGGCACCCAGAAAGCACGGGCTCACTGGGAATCATCACGCCTACACCACGCCGGTGAGCCAAGAGGAATGCAAGAAGGCTGCTGTCACCAGCCAGACTCCTAATAGCTCTGCCAAACGCACAGTGAGTCTCCGGCCAGACTGGACAGCTGCGCCCTCCCAAGGCTGGGCTGCTGGCAGTGGGGCTGTGCTCTGTGTCCACCCTCTCAATGGGAAGGCCCCGTCTCCAGGCCAGTGTTGACACGGCAGGGTGACCCACGTGGTTGATGGGAGCCCAGGACGGTGACGGTGTCCCAGGTCACTGGGACCCTGCTGACATTTTGAAGATGGACACTCAGAGCCCTTTGTAGCATATTCCAGAGAAAGAGCCACGCAGTCCTTTCTGCCTGGTGCCAGAGCCCCTGCAGGGGCACACGCTACACTGCCACTGAGACACTGAAGAGGGTTTAGCTTCCATTTCTGGATACCCTGTGCCAAGCCACACTTAAGTCTCCCACGAGGAAAGCCGCAGCAGTGATTTTCTCACCATCCTCAGAGGAAAAATGTGCCTAGCACAGGTGGACTACAGAGCAACCCAAGGCCCCGGAGCCCTGAGGTGTTTCGAACTGGCCAGGGCAGCCTGCTGACCCACACCGCCCTGCCCCAGAAACGGTTTGGTCCTTCCCTCTCCTGCTGACCCTAAGGCATCCTTGCCTGGCCCCAAGGCATGCGTGCCGCCCCTCTGGAGGGAGAGAACCGGCTCTCTTTCCACGGTAGTCACCGCCTGACCCATGGGCCTCCCTACACACGAGTCATAGTGAAACCCACACCTTAAAGTGGCACCTGTAGAGGGAAACACAGCCGCCTCCATCATGGGCTCCCCTTCCTTGCCTTTTCTGCTGGCTTAGAGCCTGGGGGCAGATCCCAGCCCAGCCCAGGGATCCTCAGTCTCCCATAGCCCTCACTGCATGTTCACTGACCCACATGTGTCTTGAAAATCATGGCCAGCAGCGGACCTGGCAAACGTTTCCACTTGCTCATAAACAAACGCAAAGGCTGGCTGAGCCACAGAGCCTTCAGTGCTGCTCCTTCATGCAAGAGACAGGTTGGGAGTCTGAGCAGCCCACGGGAGCTGCAGCAGCCCCCGGCTCCCTCCAGGCAGATCAAGCCACACGCTGATCACAGACAAGACAGGCATGCTCGCAAACCAGGAGTGTGGCACACCCTAGCCACTGCTGCCACGTCAAAAGCCGCACCACTCAAGGAGCTTCAGGATCGTTAGGACCCAGGCCGACCCAGCCCTGCACATGAACACCACCAAGCACAGCCCTTTCGTCTTTACTGCGCTACAATCTGCACCCACCAAACCCTTTTCTTCTCTGGTGCTTATGACCTCACAGACTCCTATCTCCCGTGACCTCACAGACTCCTATCTCCCGTGTCCACAGCCCCACTCCAATGCCGACAACAAAGGACTCACTCAGTCTCAAAGAAAGTGGGAGGAAGGGGTGGATGGGAGGAGAGCCACGGCAGGGAAGCGCATGCTGCCATTAACATGAGCCCAGTCCACCCCCCAGCAGGGCATCCAGATCATCTGGCAAAACCTAGTCACTTCCAACGTCTTTCCCCCAAGAGCACCCAAGACCAAATACATGACACAGAGTCACTCCAGAGGTCCCAGCCAGGGACAGCAAGCGTCACAACCCAAGGAAACCCAAGAATTGTCCTCAGCAAGGGCACCACTGTGCCCAGACTCCACCCCTCTGTGCTGGCAGGGTGAGCACAAAGCCTGCGTGGCCCACTGTGGAAGTACGCCTGGCTGGGTACCGCAGTGGGCCCCACACCCCACATTGCGGCTCCTGCAGACAGAGGCAGGTAGACTCTAAGGACAGCCGCTTCCTGTGGAGACTCGACCCGCCGGCAGCCACCCAGGTGTGCAGTCTCTGCACCACACCACACCTCTTGAGCAGGCGGTTCCTTCAAAGTTATGTACAAATCACCGCAGGGGCGTGCCGGAGGCTTCCAGGGTCACAGAGCCATCTGCTTTCACGTCACATGAACCCTCCATACCCCAAGAGAAAAGAGCATCTTCCTCACCCTGGGCCAGGACCTGGAGCTGTCACCCAGAGCCGCAGATGCCACTGCTCAGATCCGCAGGTACAGGGCGCTCACCAGCCCCCCGGCTGAGGACGCAAGGCAAAACCTTGAGAGGAAATCTAGGCAGCCAGGGCCCGCGTGGGGGTACAGGGAGGCCACACACTCCAGGAGGCGGGAGAGGGGTGTGGGTGCCGAGGGCGCGGGGACAGATGGCCCTGTGTATCCTCTGCCTGCCTCGGGCCTCACAGGGGGCTGAAGTGGCAATTGGCACATTTGGATGAAAGGTGGAAAAACGAAAGCCCTTCTCAACCAGAGCCGTTAGAGTCGTCCAGCATTTAGGGTCTGCAGCGGGGCCCATCGAGTTTGGCCACGCTGACCTACCAACCTCCAAAACCACCTTGAGCCCTGTAGGATTCATGAAGATGCTTGTCTGAGTGTCTGCAGAGGGGTCTGGGTGCCCCTGTGTGCATGTGTCTGAGCGTGCACCTCTGTGTGTGTAGTGGGGCGTGTGTGCCTGCGCACGTGTGCGTGTTGGGAGCACTGAGGTCAGAGGAGTAGGGTCACCCTGAGTTGGACCCAGCTGCGCGGCACCCATCGGTACTGCCAGGAGGAAGGGCCAGCAGGAAGATGTCAAAAGCAGGATGACCGTGGAAAGCACCCCGTGCTGGCGCCTCACTTTGCATGGCCGCATGGCAGAGCCCTCGCCTGCCCGCCAGGCCTGGACGCTGCCGAAGCCCTTGAGCTGCGTCAGGGGCTGGGTGCATGGGCTCTGTCTGCCAGGCAGGAGAGCCACTGTGGCTCACAGGTCAGGACCCGCACAAGCAAAGGTGGACATCCCCCACTCTCTACAAATGCCCCTACCTGCCTGCGCAAAGAAACAGGAAGGCCACACCCACTCCCCAGTACCACAGGCACAGCCTGCCCAGAGTGTGAGATGCCGATCTCACTGTGCCTCAACTTCCCTGTCTGTAAGGTGGGACAAGTGAGACATACGTGAATCTTGTCCATGCTGCCATAGGCTGAGCGCTTGGTATCTCACGCCTATCAGGACGATGCGGTGATGGTGGGGTCCAGTTACCTGTCACCACCTTTCTCTTCCGCCCCATGCCAAGTACAAGTGTGAGTGTGTGACCGTGTGGCAAGCTCGGCGGCAGCCCAGGGTGCTCCTCAAGCTACAAGCACAGAAGGCGCGGTCAGCCCACCGTGAAGCTCCGTGATGCAGCGGGATGGCTGCCCTCCGACTTGCTCAATAGCTAACTTAAGATTACATATTGTGGCTCTGTTCTTTCCCAAGAATATGCCGACATTCAGGAAAGGTGACCCTCGGGCATTAAAGCCAGACCCCAAGCTCCATGCCTCCCCCCACCCACAAACCCACCCCCGATCCATTCGTCCTGCTATTGTCCATCTATCCATCACCACTCACCCATACATCCACTCATACAAAGCCACTCATCACCCATCTACCCATCCCCATCATCCACCTACTCGTCCATCCGTCCAACTGTCTGTCCATTCATTTCTCCATGCATGGGCCCTCCATTTGCCTGTCCATCCATTTCTTCAACTTGTATTTGTTGAGCAACCATTGTATTCAGAGCTCAGGAATAGGCATTATTATGGAAATGATAAAAAACTGAAGGCATCAATTCTGGGAGGCTACAATATTATTCACACACACACACACACCCCAAAATGTTTTAGACCCAGAAAGACCAAGACAAGGACAAGCAAAGCAAACTTAATTTATGAGATAAGTCAATCACTAATACCATACAAGAACTGGGCATGGTGGCACATACCTATAATCCCAGCACTCAGGAGGACGAGACAGGAGGATTGCAAGTGAAAGGTCAATCTGGCCAACACTGAGTATAAGTACAGACAGGAATACATAGCAAGACTTACTTTCTCCTCTCCTCTCCTCTCTTCTCCTTCTTTCTTCTTTCTTTCCCTTTCCATCTCTCTCTCTCTCTCTTCATACACACACACACACATGAAGAATATATATCTTCATATATACATGAAGAGAGAGAGACAGAGAGAGAGAGAGGGAGAGCGAGCACTAGTTGTTGTTAGATGCCATGGAGTCAGGTCCAACTCACAGCAACCCTATGCACAATAGAATGAAACATTACCCAACACTGTGCTACACACAAGATCTCTTTTATGTTTAAGCCCATTGTTGCAGCCACTGTGTCAATCCATCTAGTTGAAGGTTTTCTTTTATTTCAATGATGTGCCACTCTCCCAAACATGATGTCCTTCTCCAGGGATTGGTCCCTTCTGAAAATATGTGCAAAATATGCCAGATGCAGTCTAGCTACCTTTGCTTCCAAGAAGCACTCTGGTTGCACTTCTTTTAGGACGGATCTGTTAGTTCTTTTGGCAGTCCGTAGTATATTCAATATTCATCTCCAGCAACCTAATTCAAAAGCATCAATTCTTCTCCTGTCTCCCTTATTCAATGCCCAGCTTTCACATCCCTATGATGCAGCTGAAAATACCATAACACGAATCAAGTGCACTTCCACTTCAATGTGACATCTTTCCTCTTCAACACTTCAAACAGGTCTCTTGCAACAATTTTTCCCAATGCAATGCATCTTTTGATTTCTTGATTACTGCTTCCATGGGTGTTGTAGAACCAAGTAAAGCAAAATCCTAGATAAACTAAATCTTTTCTCCAAAAATCCTGGATAAACTCAATCTTTTCTTATAATGAAGTTGCTTAGGGACTCAGTTTAAGGATTTTTTTTTCTTGATGTTGAGGCACAATCTGTACTAAAGGCCATGTTCTTTGATCTTCATCAGTAAATGTCTCAAATCCTCTTCACTTTCCATAAGCAAAGTTCTGCCATCTGCATAATACAGGTCGTTAATGAGTCTTCCTCCAACCCTGATACCATGTCTTTCTTCCTAAAGTCCAGCTTATTGGATTATTTGCTCAGCATAGAGATGAAATAGAACAGTCACACACATACTTTCCTGACTTTAAACCAAGCAATCTTTCCTTGTTCTGTTCAAACAGCTGCCTCCTGGTCCATGTATAGCTTCCTCAGAAGTACAATTAAGTGTTCTAGCATTCCCATTCTTTGCAACATTATCCATAATTCGTTGTGATCCACGCAGTCAAATGCTTTTGCATAGTCAATAAAACATAGACAGACATCTCTCTGGCATTCTCTGCTTTTGGTTAATATACATCTGACATCAGCAGTGATATCCCTGGTTCCATGCCTTCTTCTGAATCCTGCTTGACTTTCCGGCAGCTCCCTCTCAACATACTGCTGCACTCACGATTGAATGATCTTTAATAAAATTTTTCTTGCATGTGATATTAATGATATCCTTCAATAATTTCCACATTCAGTTAGATCCCCTTTCTTGAGAAAAGGCACAAATATGGATATCTTCCAGTAAGTTGGCCAAGTAGCTGTTTTCCAAATCTCTTGGCAAATAAGTGAGCACCTCTAGTGCTGCATCTGTTTGTTGAAACATCTCAGTTGATAGTCCATCAATTCCTGGAGCCTTGTGTTTCACCAATGCCTTCAAGGCAGCTTCCACTTCATCCGTCAGTACCATTGGTTCTTGGTCATATGCAACCTCTTGGAATGGTTGGTCATCCACAAAATCTTTTTGGTATTAAATATATATATATATATATTTATAATAAATGTACATATTAAATTATTATTATAATTTATTTTATATATAATTTATAAATTATAAACTTATAATTTATAAATTTATACACAATTTATAATATATAAATATATATTAAATAAATATATATGATATATTCTGAGTTGTGTACATAAAAAGTATCAATTATATATTTTAACTAGATTAATAAAATATATATTTTATCTATATCTATATCTATATCTATCTATCTATCTATCTATATCTATCTATCTATATATATACATATCTGCAGCTGTACTACTGTGGCCTCCGATCCCATCAGATCTTAGAAGCTAAGCAGGGTCAGACCTGGTAGTACTTGGATGGGAGACTATCTGGGAACACCAGGTGCTGTAGGCTTGGGAGAAGAAGCCAGCAACCCACTTCCCCCCAAAAAAATAATCAGCCATTGAAAACTCTTATGAATAGCAGAGAAGCACTAACAATAGTGTTTCACCTGTTGTAGGTAGGGTCACTAGGAGTCGGACACTGACTCAACAGCACCTAACAACAACAACAACAATATATATTGTATATTATTTTTGTTTAATGTATGTATACATTATATATAATTATATGTATATGTGTGTATGTATGTATATATATAAAACATCTCAAGCCATCTCTCTTTTCTTCTAAAATAGACAAGTATTGGGCTGACATGTTAACTGTCACTTATTACAGTATCTGTAAGGCAAATTTCTTTTTTTCTTTGTGGTTTTAGGCTGACTGAGGTTGGGCTAACCCATGGCCTCAAGCTTGCATGCTTTGCAAGTGCTATACCACTGAGCTGCACCCTCAGCCCAGTTTTTTGTTTATTTGTTTTAGTTTTTGAGACAGGGTCTTGCTAATTATGCAGACTGCCTCTGGTCTCAAACTTGTGATCCTCCTGCCTCCGCCTCCCAAGTCACTGAGATTACAGGTGTGCGCCATCACACTCGGCTACTGTAAAGCAAATTCCTTCCCTGAATTTCAACTAAATGACCTCCCAATTTTTATAAAATACTCTATTTGTAAATCACTGCATATACTTTATCCCTAGAAACTGACAATTAAATTGACATAAAAAAAATCTGACAAATGTCTTTTCACTCACTATAAGCCTTTAAAATATAAAAAGTATAGCTGGGCACGGTGGCACATGCCTGTAATCCCAGCAGCTTGGGAGGCAGAGGCAGGAGGATGGCAAGTTTGAGACCAGAGGCAGTCTGAATAATTTAGCAAGACCCTGTCTCAAAAAAAAAAAAAAAAAAAAAAAAAAAAAAAAAAAAAAAAAAAAAAAAAAAAAAAAAAAAAAAAAAAAAAAAAAAAAAAAAAAAAAAAAAAAAAAAAAAAAAAAAAAAAAAAAAAAAAAAAAAAAAGGGCTGGGGGCACAGCTCAGTGGTCCAGCACTTGCAAAGCATGCAGGCGCGAGGCCCTGGATTCAACCCCCAGTACTACAAAAATAAATTAATTAGTTAATTAATTTAAAAAAATATATATGGTATAAAACTTTCCCTTTTCTAAAAAGGTAAAAAATTCTTATTATTTATTTTTAATCATTAAAAAAGGCAGCTCAATTAATTTACTAATTTTTAACAGAAAGACACACATTACATCATTTTTAAAAACTTACTTAGCATATAATTTTGGATTCTGAGTTGTGTGCATAAAAAGTATCAATTATATATTTTAAATAGGAGATTAATAAAATATGAAAAAATAAGCTAGAATACAAAGTAAAAGCAAACCAATTCTTGGTTGCCTGCTACGACTTGCCGTGAATACATAAAATGTAAGTGATCTTGCATTGTTATGAGGAGCAGAGAGAATCCCTTAACGCTGAGAGCTACTGCAGACAGCACTACAGCACAGATACTGTCCAGGAATGATGCTGTTCTCTATAGGCGAGGGTGCCTGAGGGGGCCATATGTGTGAGACCTGCCACGTGTCCGAGGGACACTTACCAAGGCTGGAAAATCGATTGAGATATTCATGAGAGATTTTTAGCCAGTGTTGAGTGAAAACAGGCTGTAGACAACTCCAACAGCCAGGAGCCGTGGTCAGCCAGAGCGCTCCTCTCCTGGCCCCTTAGTGGCCAAGGGTGGCGTTGAGTCTCATCGGACAGTCCTCAGCTTGCAGAGGTCAGGTCTCCCTCCTCGGAACCCCAAGGACAGAATCCCTGTTGCCAGAGACCCGGTGCCAGTGGCAGGCCAGCAGGGACTCCTGTCTTCCCGTCACGTGATTCCTGGCTCACTGGGGCCAGGAGAGGCCTTATTGCCCATCTCCCTCCGTCCAGATCGAGGCACGTTCCCACATCACAGTCGTTTTCCTTTTCAGAGCTAAGGCTCACGTCCAGCCTCTCTCAGTTCCACCGCGATGGCATAACGAGAGGGGCTACTGTGGCAAGAGGGAAACGAAGAGGGACAGGGGGTCCATGGTGCTGTCAGACACCGTTCAGCACCACCTCGTCCCAAGATAGAGCGAGAAGCAGGCCAGGCTTCCGCCAGGGCACCCCACCTGCCCACAGCTCCACCTCTCTCCACTCTCATGTCCTCTCCTGGGGGAGGCCAGGCCTGCCATCGTCCCTCCCTCCAGGTGCTCTTCAAGCACCCCTCAGCTCTGCCTGGGGACGCCCACTCCACGCCCCCAGGTGGCAACTGGGCAGGGTGTCCAGGAGCCCAGGTGCCCTCACCTCCCGCACACACTTCCTGCACGTTCTTTGTGCACCAGCACCTTTCAAGGTGCAGAGGGAAGCCAGTGAGCAAAGTCCTTGCTTCATGGAGTGCTCTCTACTTGGACAAGGTGGAAAACGGACAATTAAAAACACGAGTACCTAGAATGTCCGATGGTGATACGTGGTGTGGAGGATGGGAAACTGGGAGGAAGGAAACCAGTCATTCACGGGAGGACTAGAGAAAACCCAGAGAGAAGTGGAGTTCAAGTGGAGACACGAAGAAGGAGAGGCACGAGCCCAGTGGGTGCTGGGAAAACACTGCCAGGGCAGGAGGAACAGGTGCAGAGGCCCTGGGGCAGAAACGGCTGGCTTGTTGGTTTGGAAGAAGAGACGGGAGGTCAGCATGGCTGGAGCACAGATGATGAGAAGCACTGTCCTCCTCAGGAGAGAAGAGCCCAGGATGTGGTCCAGCAGGGGCCGTCTGAGTATGTGAGGGAGAGATCAGGTCAAGGCGGGAGACCAAAGGAGGGTCCTGTGTGATGGCGGTCGATGGTGGGGCAGATGGAGCAGTGCTGGCGTGGAGAACTGAGGGCCAGGGCTGCTACAGGCAGGATGTGCAGAGGGACAGAAAGGAGGGAATCTGCATGGTCAGCGGGCTGGTGGCCAAGCTGTGGGAGCTATGGAAGGGTTGGGTCCATAGTGGGGATCCTGGGGCAGGGCTGGGGTCTTACAGCAGCCCCAGGCACCCCCCGCATGGTGTCTAATCTTACTCAGTCCTGGTAGGAACAATGTAAGGCACTCCTGTTAGTTCAAGCCAGGAACCCTAAATATCCACAACCAGAGAAGGGTGGATGGAGGAAAGAGGTGTGCTCCGAAGCGTGCAGACCCGGGTTCAAGCCCAGGCCCTATGGCTCATGTCCTTGGGGTCCTTGGTGCCCCGTCCAGCGTCCTGCAGCCTCAGAGTCAGTGATCCCCACCTGAGTGGGTCACTGAGGAGAAGAAGGGGGGAAGTAGGTAGGTCACCTCTACATGCTCAGCACCTGGGCGTGTGTCTGGAAGGGCCCCTCTCCTCACCACCTGCTCTGACAAGCGTCCTATCGGGGCCACCACACAGCTCTTCCTCGACCTCTGCTGGGCCTCTTTTCGCTGGACAGAGGTGAGAGCGGCAGTGCGCACCATGCATACCACCACCCAGCAAGGCCTCAGCTCTGCGGACGGAGGTCAGGGAGGAGGAGACGGGATCAGCTGCGTTGTCACCACTGTGGTAAGACACGTCTACCTTCAAGACGGAACGTAAACGTAGCTCCTATGATCACCTCCTCTCGTCTGAAAAAGAAACTTTTCAGGTTCCCATCAGCGAAGGACGGCCTTACAACACTTGAGGCGCAGGACTGCGGGCTCGGGGTCGCTGGCCAGAACCTGGTGAGCACAGTGACGCGCACTGGACCTCATCTCTGGGTAACCTCTGCAAACCACACACCCACGACCTCGCTGAGAAGCCCACAGGTGCCACTGCCAGCCACTTGCTGAGGAGCTGAAGTGAGGGCGCAGAGCACGGCTTTTAAAGTCCAGCTCGCTTAGGGGTGGCAGGACTTGGGCGCAGAGGCACCACACTCCGCGCGCATCAACGCGGGCACGCTCGTTCCACCCTATAATTTGCACCATATAATTCCGCGATCCGGCCAGCTTCTAATGACATTTTAAATAGCTTTCAATGCTCCACGTGGGCTCAGCAGGGCGATTACACACAATGTCAGCACAGCAAAGATGTGGGGCCTGGAGGAGGCCAGCCCATTGTGACCGTGCACGCATGACAGCACAGGCCTGACCTCTCAGACCCTGTCTTCTCAAGGCCTCCCAAACCCCATGGTATGTGCTGCAGAGAGTGAGCAATGACGCCCACACGGCCTCACCACAAAACTGCTTAACAAGGACGACGGGAGTCACACAGAACAGCCTTTGCTCGTGAGCGCCGTTATCACCACTTATGTATGAAGTACCACGGGTGGACGAGGCCACACAGTCCAGCCACATCAAAATGCTCATGGTCCCCGCCATCACCATCGTCACCATCACCATCATCACCATCATGATCACCATCATCGCCATCACCATCACCACCACCACTGTCATCAACATCATCGTCATCACTATCGTCACCATCACCATCATCGCCATCACCATCACCATCATCGCCATCACCATCACCATCACCACTGTCATCAACATCATCGCCATCACCATCGTCACCATCACCATCATCACCACCACCATCATCACCACCATCACCATCATCATCATCATCACCACCGCCATCATCACCATCACCATCATCATCACCATCACCATCATCA
>VMDO01029682.1:0-22311 GCA_007922755.1 Pedetes capensis | reverse complement strand
GTTAAACCCAGGGCCTCGTGCTTGTGTGCTTTACAAGTGCTGGACCACTGAGCTGCACCTCCACCCCATTTTTTTTACTTTTTTGAGACAGGGTCTCGCTAAATTATGCAGGCTGCCTCTGGTCTCTTTGTGAGCCTCCTGTCTTTGCCTCCTGAGCTGGCTGGGATTACAGGCATGTGCCACTGCGCCTGGCAACAATGCAATTTCTAGGTAATTTTCCATCCCTTTGAAGATGCATAATTAATTAGATGCATAACAGAAGCAATACTATTTATTGCAGCATTGTATGAAAATGTTAAAACAACCTAAGTGATCATCAGTAGAGAACCTTATAAATAAATTGATAGGTTTATAACAATGGATTTCTCTGTAGCAGATACAAGAAATGGGATGGATAGGACTGTGAAAATATAGAAAATGTCCAAAATACAGCACAATGTGGTATAAATAATTTGATACCATTGGTGCTTTTAAAAGAGGTATCTGTATATAATAAAAAAAAAAAGATTGTTTACCCAATAAGACCTGGACCAGACTTGCTCTGGATATTTCTAGAATTTAAGAACTTAGAACACTTAAAAAGTAATAATTCAAAAAAAACCTTTCCAATGTGAATATGGTATATTGGTGAGGTATGTAAGTGCTCTAAAAGCTAAAAGTAACAGTGTCCTAAATTCCCATAAAATATTCCAAATGTGTAAATCATTCAGTGGGGAGTTCTTGGACTCTTTCTATCTTCTTAGTTTTGTTAGTCCCGTTATACAGCTTCTATATTATGGACTTCAGTCCTGTTCCATGAGAGCTACATTCTAGCACATCCTGGTGCTAATAGTTGCCCCCATCCTTCTCATGAGGAAAACTTCAGTGCACAAAGGGAAGTCTAGCTGTGGAGGAAGAGTTATCTAGTGGTGTGCTTGTGTATGTTTAACATACAGCTTTGGAGGGTAGGGTAGGTAGCTCTGATAGTAGTTACTGTGGTGTAAATACTCCCACCATGGTCAAATTCAAGCTGCCAACCTGCAGTCCCTGAAGGAGGAATTAAGAAGAGATGTGCACAATCGACTGGCAAGCTGTAGGAATAGGCTCCAGCACAACATTGAATTCATATAACCATTTCCACCAGGATGTTATCTGTAGTATAGGATATAAGATGTTAAGGGGAAAAATGAGTTTACAAACTGTAAAACTGAGGGCTAGGGTATCACTCAGTTGTAGAGTACTTGTCTGGCATGCACAAGGCCCTGGTATTGAGCTTCATCACTGTAAATACAAAGGTCTGCATTTGATCCCCAGTTCCACAAAAAAAAAGAAGGAAAGAAAAAAGAAGGAAAAACCCTTGCATCTTGTTAGGTGCCATTGAGTCTGTCCAACTCATAGCGACCTGATGTACAACACCTGAAACACTATTTTCAGTGATTTGCTGCTATTCATAGAGTTTTCAATGGCAGATTGGTTTTTTTGTTTTTTGTTTTTTGTTTTGTTTTTGTTTTTTTTTTGGGGGGGGAGTGGGTTGCCTGGTCCTTCTCCTAAGCCTATGGCACCTGGTGGTCTCAGGTGGTCTCCCATCCAAGTACTAACCAGGCCCAACCCTGCTTCTGAGATCTGATGGGATCTGACACCACAGTGGTATGGCTGGAGGCTAAATATCCTTAGAGAGTTATTAAATAGTTTGCTGTTTTGTACTCTTGAATAAATAAATGACTGCATATATATTCATATACTTGCTGATGTGGTCAAAAAAAACTTCTGGAGGAATAAACAGAAAATGGTAACAGTAGGTTTACTGTGAGTCATGGGTCTGTTGGTTGAAAACTGGTATTTAGGAAGGATGACTTTTACTTCTTATTACTGCCTCTTACACAGTTTCGATTTTTTTAGTCAACATGCATTTTTTAAGCAATTTTTTAAAAGCCAATTAAGCATCTTAAAATTTGTCTCAAGTCTTAGTTTAAAATGTACTGAGATTTTTGGATTTTTGCCCTTATCATTGACCCCTAATGTCCAAAACTAGGACCAAAGAAAGTTTTATGTCCCTACCAACAATTGGGCCCACACACCTTTGTTGTTAGGTGCCATCAAGTCAGTGTCTGACTCATAGCAACCCTGATAGGGTTTTCAATGGCTGACTATTTTGGGATTGCCTTGGGAGTGGATTGCCAGGTCCTTCTCCCATTTTTGAGGTGCTGGGAATTGAACTCAGGGCCTCAGAGACTGCAGCACAGCGCTCTACCAACTGAGCTAAATCCCAGCCCCACACACCTTTAGAGTTTATTATTTGACATAGAACTAACTAGTTCTGCTATCACCAAAACACCACCTAGCCCATCACCTTCTTGTGCCCAGTCATGAGTTTCAGCCTAATTGCAAATGAGTGGCTTTGCTCTGCTAGCTTTTCCAGGCAAGAAGGGGAAGATGGGGGTCGGAGGATATGTTTGTCTTTGCCCTGAAACCAAAGAGGGCAAATTTAAAGATTTAAATTTTCGCTAAAAAGAAGAGATTAATATCTCATTGCCTGCTAATAAATGTTTGCTTATCTGTGAGCTTTTCCAGGCAAGGAGGGGAAGATGGGGGTCAGAGGATATGTTTGTCTTTGCCCTGAAACCAAAGAGGGCAAATTTAAAGATTTAAATTTTCGATAAAAAGAAGAGATTAGTATCTCATTGCCTGCTAATAAATGTTTGCTTATCTGTGAGCGTGCCCTAGTGCTGCCATCAAAGTAGAAGTTAGCATGGGAAATAAACATTCCTTAAAATTTGAAGATAAGGGGCTGGGCCCGGTGGCGCATGCCTTTAATCCCAGCAGCTCCCAGGGGCTCCCAGAGGTTCAGGGGGCGGAGGCAGAAGGATTGCAAGTTTGAGACCAGAGGCAGTCTGCGTAAGTAAGTTAGCAAGTGAGACCCTGTCTCAAAAAGTTTGGAGATACATACAAACTACATATTTAGAGACATACCATTACACATATATTCCCTAATTTGTATTGAAACTCAGGAACATAAGCATTCATTGCTTCTAAAATCTCCCACTTTCATGTAAAAAGTCCAGCGTGTCATTTATGTTAGCCTACTGAACAATACTTAATTCTACTTTATAATGTTGTTGTTGTTGTTAGGTGCCGTCGAGTCGGTATCCGACTCATAGCGACCCTCATAGGGTTTTCAATGGCTGAGTGCTTCGGGATTGTCTTGGGAGTGGATTGCCAGGTCCTTCTCCCATTTTTGCGGTGCTGGGAATTGAACTTGGGACCTCAGAGACTGCAGCACAGCGCTCTACCCACTGAGCCAAATCCCAGCCCTTTTTTTTCCTCTAGCAGTTTCAAAATTTCAGATTTTATATTAAGATCTTTGATCCATTTTGAACTGATTTTCATACAAGATGAGAGAGAAGGATTGAGTTTCAGTTTTATACAAGAGGATTTCCAGTTCTCCCAGCACAATTTGTTGAAGAGGCTGTCTTTTCTCTCACGTATATTTTTGGCACCTATGTTAAACATCAGGAGGCAGTAGTGTAGCTGCATGGGATTATTTTTGGATCTTCTATTCCATTGGTCTACATGTCTGTTTTTAGTGCCAGTGCCATGCTGTTTTTGTTACTTTGGCTTTGTATGATAATTTGAAATTGGGTATTGTGATGCCCCCTGCATTGCTCTTTCTGTTCAGGATTGCTTTAGCAATTCAGGGTCCTTTGTGCTTTCGTATGAATTTTTTATTTTTTTTTCTATTTTTGTGAGGAATGTTGTTGGGGTTTTGATGGGGATTGCATTAAATCTGTAGATTGCTTTTGGTAATATAGCCATTTTCACAATAATAATTCTTCTGATCTATGAGCATCGAGGGCTGGGATTTAGCTCAGTTGGTAGAGTGCTGCTCTGCAGTCTCTGAGGTCCCGAGTTCGATTCCCAGCACCGCAAAAAATGGGAGAAGGACGTGGCAAACCCACTCCCAAGGCAATCCCAAAACGGTCAGCCATTGAAAACCCTATGAGGGTCGCTATGAGTCTGGCATGACTCAACGGCACCTAACAACAACAATGAGCATGGAAGATCTTTCCATTTCTAGTGTCTTTAATTTGGTGTTTTTAAGTTTTCATTGTAGAGGTCTTTCACATGCTTAGTTAGGTTTATTCCTAGGTATTTTATTCTTTTTGAAGCTATTGCAAATGAGATTGCTTTCCAGATTTCTTTCTCAGCCTTGTCATTATTGTTATTTTAAAAAGCTACTCATTATTATATGTTGATTTTGTATCCTGCTACTTTGCTGAAAGTGTTTATCAGCTTTTAGAGTTTTCTGGTGGAGTCTTTAGGGACTTTGAAGTACAGGATTATATCATCTGCAAATAGGGATAATTTGGCTTCTTCCTTTCCTGTTTGTATCCCTTTTCTTTCTTTTCTTATTGCTGTGCCTAAGAATTCAATTACTATATTTAATAGTAATGGATAGAGTGGACACCCTTGTCTCCTTTCTGATTTTAAAGGAAATGGCTTTCAGTTTTTCCCCATTTAGTATGATGTTACCTGTAGATTTTTTACATATTGCTTTTATTACATTGAGGTATGTCCCTTCATTTCCTAGTTTGTAGGAAGAAAGTGAGAACAGAGCTAAAGATTTTTTTTAAAAATTGTACAAGAAAAGATGTATAAACAAAATTGTTACGAGAGTTAACTCAAAATGGATAAAAGATCTCAACATAAAGCCAGAAACTAAAACTTATAGAAGGCAAGATATAGATAAATGGGATTACATGAAATTAAAAAGCTTCTGCACTGCAAAAGAAACAGAGTCAAGGAAACGCCCATGGAATGGGAAAAAATCTCCACATTTTATACATCAGATAAAGGTCTAATTATTAGAATTTATAAAGAACTCAAGAAAAAAACTCCCCAAAAATCAAATAACCCAATACACAAATGGGCAAAGGAATGAGTAGACAGTTCTCACATGAAGAGGTCCATAAAGCCATGAAACACATGAAAAAATGCTCAGTATCCCTAGCCATTAGGGAAATGCAAATTAAAACAACTCTGAGATTTCACCTTACACCAGTAAAAATGGCCAAGATCAATAAAACAAATAACAACAAATGCTGGCGAGGTTGCAGTGAAAAAGGAACACTATTACATTGTTGGTGGAGCTGTAAATTGGTCCAGCCACTGTGGAAATCAATATGGAGATATCTTAAAAAACTGAAAATAGATCTACCGTATGATCCAGCTATAACACTATTGGGAATTTACCCAGAGGAAGATGGGTCATCATACCACCAAGACACCTGCATCTCCATGTTCAATGCTGCACTTTTCACAATAGCAAAGATATGGAATCAACCAACGTGCCCTTCAACAGAAGAATGGATAAAAAACTATGGTACATATACACGATGGAATACTACTCAGCAATCAAGAAAAATGAAATAAGGTCATTCACAGCAAAATGGATGGAATTAGAGAAAATTATTTTAAGTGAACGAATCCAAGCTCAGAAAGAGAAACACCACATGTTCTTACTCATATGTGGGAGTTGAATCAAAATTATAAGAAGGAAACATCCTATTCAAAGGTCAGATCAAAATAAAACGAAAAAAAAAAAGCTAAGAATGGTGTCAATATAAATGGTCTAGAAAATGCATGACCTATTGTTCTGACAAGATAAAAACAAAGTTCACTACAGGGAAAGTTTCTATCTTAAACAGAACTGGAACTCAAGTACATATAGAAAAATATTACCAAGTAAATGACAGAGAAGACTTAGATGGGGAGGGGGAGGGAAGCATACAAGAGGGTAAGGGGCACCTATATGAATAATGTACATCAAAATGCATATATGGAAATGCCACAATGAAAAGCATGTCAGAATGAATCACATTAAGGTGTACATTCAAAATGTCCAATAAAAAAAATTGTTGTTAGGTGCTGTTGAGTCAGGTCCAACTCATAACAACCCTATGTACAACAGAACGAAACACTACCTGTCATTGAGCCATGCCTGGCACTATTGTCAGTACTTATCTGCTATTCAGAGGGTTTTCTTTGACGGATTGTTTCAGGAATGGGCTGCACTGTCCTCCCATTTTTGCAGTGCTGGGGATTGAACCCAGGGCCTCAGAGCACACAGAGCACCACTCTACCAACTGAGCTAAACCCCAGCCCCATAAACAAAATTAGGTAACATGAGAAAAGCACTAAGATATAAAAAGCCTAAAAGAGTTCTTTTAAAAAAGAAAAAGAAATAGTAAACAGGAAAAGAGAGATATAGGACAGCAAAAGATAAAAAAGAAAATTAAATCATAATATAAAATTACATGAGAAAGAAAGAGCTGAGGAAACAAAGTTAATGACAAAAAGAGGAAAGAGAAAAAGAAGAAGAAGAAAAAAGGGCCTGACACACCATGGTTTATACCTGCAGTTCTTGGGAGGGTAAGGCAGCAGATTTTTTTTTTTTTTTTTTACTTTTTGAGACAGGGTCTCTCTAAATTATGCAGACTGCCTCTGGTCTGAAACTTGCAATCCTTCTGCCTCTGCCTCCCGAGCCTTTGGGATTACAGGCGTGTGCCATCGTGCCTGGCTCAAGGCAGCAGATTTTTAGCCCCAGACCAGAGACAGCCTGCACAGCTCAATGATGAGACCCTGTCTCAGAACAAAGTAAGAAAAGGCCTGGGAGTACTGCACCCTGGTACAGCACTTGCCCATTCAAGGGGTGGTTTCCTTCCCCTGCAAAGCAGACAAAGAAAGAAAGAAAAAAACAAAGAAAGAAAGAAAGGTAGAGGTGGTGGTCAGTCAAAGATGGAGTCTTTTATCTGACCTTGGCTCAGAGTTGCCAGTCTCCCAAGTTCCCCTCAGGACATGGAGTTGTCTCCTTTTCCCAATGGATGGAGTTTCTTTCCACTTTCCAGAGCCTCTAGCTATCCGAACCTCTCAGCGTGTTGGCATCCTGCCTCCCTTCTCTCTGCACCTGCTGGAGTTGTGGCAAGTTACCCCAGCTTCCCTGACCCATGGCTATTCTTTGTTTTCAGGCCCCCGGAGTAGCTCAATCTCACATAATAGGTTCCCTCCCAAGATGACGCCTGGTCACAGCCCTCTCAGCTATGGAGTGTGGGAAGATGAATCTCTTCTCCAATGCTGACCCCCAAGTCAGGAGGGGCCACTGTCTCACCAACCTCCCCCCCTCCCCCGCCTCCGCATGGATCCAAGGGCTTCACAGACTGTGGGCTTGTCCTATGGGACTGCCAGGTCTGCCTGCCAGGGCTGTCCAGCTTACCTTTTTGGCTGAGGGCTCTGGTTTCCTGCCCACACTGGGAGCCGATGTGTCCTGCTCACCTCCCTCCCGCTGCTCAGCTCCGCCTTGCACTCTGAGAGGATTCTTTATTCCTTGCTTTTCTGGTCTTTCTCCCTTTGGAACAGAGTCCACTCCTTCTTATTCTGACTCCTTTGTTCTATTGCATCACACCGGAGGCTGCCTCTAATCTGCCATTTTATACTGGAAGTCTCAAATTTTTTTTCAGCTTTTAAAAAGTCCTTCTTAAATACTGAAAACCCCATTCTTATTTATATCAGCCAGTTGTCAGCTTATTTGGGGGTAAGGTAAAAACATTAGTGACTCTAGAAATGATACTGTGTGTATAGTAAGATATAGCCTTGCCTAAGTGATAGTTTGGGCTGGGATTTGGCTCAGTTGGTAGAGCGCTGCGCTGCAGTCTCTGAGGTCCCGAGTTCGATTCCCAGCACCGCAAAAATGGGAGAAGGACCTGGCAATCCACTCCCAAGGCAATCCCGAAACAGTTAGCCATTGAAAACCCTATGAGGGTCTCTATGAGTCGGATACTGACTCGATGGCACCTAACAACAACAAGAAGTGATAGTTTATAGTCCTTCAGAGGTAACTACTGTGAATGATTCTACGATTAATGATGTGAGTTGTTACTTTATCTATTATGACATCTGGTGACCTGAAAATCACTTCTGTGTGTTTGAGAAGTAAGTTAGTTGTGTTTTATTTCCAAACTGCACTGAGTATAAGTGGAGCTTGAAAGTAGTGAGCCCCATCTGCTCTAATAATCATTACGAGCTTCAAGGCTATGGGTACCTTCGATTTTCTTGTCCCTTGACCCACAATCTTATTTTTGTACCCTGGATCACTCATACTCTGGTTTTTCCACTCTTTCCCCAGTCTCATTGGTTAGTATATAAGTCACAATAAAATTGGTTGTCAATTCCATCTAAGCTTTGTCCTCACTGGGCTCTTCTTTTATTAAAATCATGAGGAAAGAAAGAGAAGGCATATTATCAAAACTCTTCAACATTTTTCTAGAAGTTTTGGCCACTACTATAAGATCAAAGCAGGGATCGGATGCAGTATGAATGTTGGAGGAGATAGATGATCATTATTAGCAAATCACAGAAAATCCAGGAGAAGAACTTAAAAACTAAACAATCCTAAATGAAAAATTCAGTTTGGTGGTTGACTATGAGGTAACTGTCCAAAAATGAGTATAGTGTTGCAGTGTATCTCAAACATCCAGATAGTGTAATGAGAAGAAAATGCCCCGTTCATAAAGTAATGTGACATTAAAGAAATCAGAAATTAGCATTGTGAAGAAATTTATAGTGCCTATGTAGAGAAAACTACAAATCTTTAGTGAGAGATGTGAAAGAAGATTTGAGTAAATGGAGAAATGCCATGATCCTATGTCAGAAATGTAAAATTCTAGGCTGGGGATGTAGTTCAGTGGTAGTGGTCTTGCCTAGTATACATGTGGCCCTGAGTTTGATGCCTAGTATTACAGGGAAAAAAATTGTGAAATTATGGATTTGCTCCAAATTGTTGTAGTGACATAAATCCTAATCTGAATAATATTTAGTGGTTGTCAGAATGATTCTCAAATTTATCAGAAAGAACAAAAGGGAAATCTCCAAAATAAATTCAAATAAATTTAAAGTATTTACTCATTAAATGCTGAAATGTTATTACTACCAATAATTAAAACTGACTTATTGTCACTGGAATAGTCTAACTAATGGAAAAGAATGGGAAATCCAGAAATAGGCTAATGAATAAATGAAAATGTAGTGTTGCCTAGAAGTAGCATTTTAGCGAGGAAAACTGCAGTGCTCATTAATAACTGGCTAAACATTTGAGTACAATTAGTTACATTTGTCAATCACACCATACACAAAAATAACTTCCAAATGGTAAAAGAATGAAATCTAAAAACAAAACTAATTACTACCACCCCTTACAAAAAGAGAATTACTTATATAACACTAAAGGTAAGAAAATCTTCCTTTGCGTAGTGGTAAAAGTTGAACGGATGATGGCAAAGATTGGTAGATGTGGCCATGTAAATTTTAGCTTCTTAGAAAAGATAGATCCACTTGTTTTATGGTTTGTCACTTTATATCTGTGACATGACATAAGATACATAACTATTTGTTCTTCCAATATTACCCTCTACAATAATTATTACAATTAAAACAACCTTTTCCCCAAGTGCCACTATTCCATACACCAGTTCAACAAGATTTTTTTCATCTTAACTTTTATTTGAATATATTTAAAGTTTATATATATATACATGTGTGTGTGTATATATATATATATATATATATATATATATATATACACACATACGTACATGCGTGCGTGCACACACACACACACATAAATCTTTCTGACAAGGTATAGTTAGTAGAAGATATTCTATTTGTATTAAATCATAATGGCATGTAGTTTTCCTAATGTAGTGTTAGCATGCTCATTTTAGATTTTAGTATCCAAAATGAAGGCAGCCTCTAACTGAACATCTCTCTGCTGTACTAATAAGTAGATTTCTCTGCCTCACAGCTTCTTCTGGTCACTTTACTAATTTATCAGAATGCCCATGTATTATGAAGTCCAGCTACCCGTATTCTTGCCCCTGTTTAACTTACTGTTTTTTCTCTTTTCAGGTATCTGGCATAATTTTGTCCTTGCCCTTTTGGGTATTTTAGCTCTTATTCTCCTCCCAGTAATTCTCTTACCATTTTACTACACTGGCGTTGGGGTGCTTATCACTGAAGTTGCTGAGGTAAATAATGGACCAGATGTTGTGATATAATACTTAGCATTTAATGTCAGTCACTTTTATTCATGTTTTTCTACACAGAATGCTTGGTTTCTTCTGAAGAAATTATTGTAATCCTTCTGAGCATAAATATAATGTGCAGAAGCACATTGGCTTTTTCAAAATGCCATGAAAATTATCTTTGTTCTGAGTTAAAAACATAGCATCCAGATTTTCTACCTGTAATTTGTTGATAAAATGCATCATTTACCTTTACTATTTAGATTTATATCTTTGCTTTTGAGTTAGATGTCATTGTTCTTAAGATGAACCCTAGGCTATCCAGATAAAACATTTTGTAGGAGTTTAAGATAATGTCTTCCACTATGTATTTCACTCTCTTAGACAATAACTATTATGGTAGTATCAAGTCTTCTGCTCAGACATTTTGAAGAGGAAAATTGCCTTTGTGAGCAATTGGCTTACAGAGTCATTGTGCCAATGGTATTGTGCATATATTTGAGACTGTGATTATATAAGGACTTATAGTTCTATCCACTAAGGATATAAAGGTTTCCCCAAAATTTTAATTAGCAGTTTGGGAAAAACTTTATCTGTTCTTTTCCACATTTTTGTGGTGCTGTGGCTCACACTTAGGTCCTTGTACATGCTAAGCATATGCTATGCCACTGAGCTGTACCCCCAGCCCTTTGTCATTTTAATCTTAACAATCAGCAAGTGGATTTTCTTTAATTGTGAAAAATTCAGAATCTTGGAGAATTGGAGAAAGCAACTATAATTGTTAGGTTTTATTTTGTTAATTTTCTAGGGCTATCAATCTTGGATTCAAAGCTGGATTATTTTATGTGCTGTTCAAAAATATTTACTTAATTAACTCAATGTCTATTATTATTATTTGCTTAAATTCATTCTAGCTTGTCTTTAAACATTGTCTGATTTGGTTTTGCCCTCTTCCCAAGGGCTCACCTGCCATCGGACCCAGAGGCCTTTTCGTGGGAGACCTTGTCACTCATCTACAGGATTGTCCTGTTACTAATGTGCAAGATTGGACTGAATGTCTAGATACCATCGCCTATGAGCCCCAAATTGGTTACTGTATAAGTGCATCAACTTTACAACAGTTAAGCTTCCCAGTTAGAGGTGTGTATATTTCCTCAATGTAGTATAGTGCTTCAAGCACCAGTACCTTCCATTTACTAACCTTAGCCAATATCTATAGATTTATTTTGTTCTAGTCTTCTTAAAGCAAGTAATTAAGTAGGCCCAAACTAATAGATATTCTTTTCAGTATGGTGGATACTAATATTTATGTTTCCTTTATTATATACTATTGTTGAACTTCTGGTTTCTTTTAGAATATTATATTTGACTTTCACTACTCCAGGACCTAATTCTTTCTGCTTTCAAAAAATTTGTGTTAGCCGGGCTCAGTGGCACATGCCTGTAATCCCAGCGGCTCGGGAAGCAGAGGCAGGAAGATCACAAGTTCGAGACCACAGGCAGTCTGCGTAACTTAGCAAGACCCTGTCTCAAAAAGTAAAAAAAGAAAAAAATGGGCTGGAGGCGGTAGCTCAGTTGTCCAGCACTTGCAAAGCATGCAAGTGCGAGGCCCTGGGTTCAACCCCCAGTACTGCAAAAAAAGAAGAAGGAGGAGGAGGAGGACAAGGAGGAGGAGGAGGACGAGGACGAGGAGGAGGAGGAAAAAATTTGTGTTGGGACTGGGGTTATAGCTCAGTGGTAGAGCATTTACCTAGCATGCATGAGGCCCTTCATTCCATCCCCAGCACCACAGAAAATAGAACAAAACAAAACAAAACAAAAAACTTGGGTTTAAATCAGCATTCAAGTTCAACCGAAACCAATTAACTCTTTCCATAGTTAAATACTCCCAACATAATATTATTTTTATGCCTGTGTGTAGATATAAAATAGTATCTTAAATTTATGCCTATAATTCTTTAAAAGTAAGTATAAGTAACAAAAAGCAATCTCTTGCATAAGCTTTTCTTTTCCTTTGATGCTGGAGATGAACCTAGGGCTGCTCACATGACCACTAAACTATACCCTGAATGCCTTACATAGCTTTTGTCAGAACAGAAAAACAACTGATAGTTAACAACTAAACAGATCTAATCTAAGCATAAGAATTCTATATTTTTTCTGTTTTTTATTCATTCTTCTTTATTAATAAGTGTTAGTAGAGTACAGAGAATTAAGGCTTTTGATGAAGCATTCTGTATCGATATATTGTTAGCACAAGACAGGTATGCAATAAGAAAACATTAGAAGAAATAAAAGGAAATTGGTAAACACAAAGCATACACACCATTTAGAAAAGATTCCCTTACTTTTTCTGGCTGAAATCTAGCTAAATTTAAACAGTTCTAGGTGGTAGCTGTGTGTGGATGGTAGCATGTCCAAAACTAACTGGGGTAGAGAAATTGAGAGGAAGTTATCTTGGCTTGTGAAGATACGTGGGAAGTCAGATATCTTGCCCTGAGCAACAGGTGACAAGACTGAAGCAAGTTTCTTCTCAGAACCTGCTGAACTTACCTATGGAACTTTCAGCTCTGAAAGATCAGCCTCCTGACTCTTTGTGCAAAATTATGGGGACCCAATTTTTTTTCTTTTTCTGCAGTACTAGAGCATTGAACCCAGGGCCTCATGTATGTTGGGCAAGTGCTCTACCACCGAGCTACACTTTTGAATTTTATTCTATTTTTTAAATTTTGAGGCAGTCTCACTAGGTTGTGTAGGCTGCCTCTAGCCTCAAAATCGCGATTCTTCTGCTTCGACCTCCCAAGTTGCTGGGATAATAGGCATGCACCAAGGGCAACCAGTCCAAATTTTTGAAAGTGTTAGAAAACACAAACTGTGCTCACAGGCTATATCCTTAAGACAAGAAATGCCCTAATGCTTGTCCACATCTACTCATGTAGGCAAATACAATTAATAATCAAGAATAATTATGCTAAAGTACTGTGTGCAACAAAGGCAAAGTAGTAATAACTGTTTTTTAATTTTTTTTTTCAAATTTCATCTGCCCTAGAACAATAGTGCCAGGCATGGCATGGTGTCAGAGAGTGTTTTGTTCTGTTTAGCATAGGCTCACTATGAGTTGGACATGACTTGACAGCACCTAACAACAACAACATATATATTTATCTACATATATATAGTATATATATATGAAATCCATATTTAAGAGCTTTTTGTACAAAAAAATTTTCAAATGTTCCATAAAAGTCAAGAAAGTAGTTTAAACATGTCCTCAAGTATCTTTCTCCCAGCTACAGTTATTATCAATATTTTCCCAATTTTTTCATCTAAGGTGCTTATTTCTTGGGGGAGTATTTTATTTTTCAATTTATTATTATTTTTTTCACTTTTTTGCAGTACTAGGGAGATGAACCTAGGGCCTCACTGAGTTGTGCAGGCTGCCTCTGGCCTTGAACTTCCAATCCTCCTGCCTCAGCCTCCTGAGTTGCTGGAATCACAGGTGTGTGCCACGGCGCCTGGCTCAGGGGAATATTTTAAAGTACAGCCCAGGCATCCTATCATTTCATCCATAAACTTGAGCCTGACTTTAAATAGGTCATGATTCTTTAAACATGACCACAGAGCCAGGCACTATGACACATACCTGCAGTCTCAGCGACTTGGAAGGCTGAGGCAAGAGGATCACAATTTCCAAACCAGAGGTAGTTGGCACAACTCATTGGAACCCTGTCTCAAAATAAAAAATTAAAAAAGAGCCTGGGGTGCAGCTCAATGTGGAGCACTTGACTGCATGCACAACTAGGTTCAACCGCTGCCCCAGTCCTGCAAAAACAAACAAACAAACAAACAAACAAACATGACCCCAGTGCCATTGTCTCACCTACCAAAATTAATACCCAGTTGGTGTTCAGTTTTCCTTAGCTTTTTTATACTTGATTGGTTTAAATTAGATGCTATATCTCCATTAATTTGTAACAGTTCTCTGTCTTTTGAGATGTCATTTGGATTTTCTAGTTGTATCTTACCCTTATGATGTCACTAATGTTTTCAGATGCCCTCTTTTCCTCTAAACTAGTAATTAGGTCGAGAAGCTTGATTTCCTTTCACTCAGGATCCTTTCTTTCTCTCTCTTTTTCTCCCAGAAAAATACTTCATAGGTAACATTTGGTATTTCCTAACCCATCATATCAGGAGGTGCCCTCTGTCTTGTGTTCTCTCATTTAGTGATGTTAAAATTGTTCATTGAGCCAACCTGATTCTTTAAGGCTGAAATATTTGTCAAAGTTTCCTTGTTCTCAAGAGCCACTTACCATCTTCCAAAACTTTTCAGAAGTAGATAGGCCCTTCTTCACTATCTACTTCAGAAAGGGGCCTGGAATTACTATCACAAAACCTTCTGAGACCCTGGAACTCCGGCTTTATGGGTAGGTAAGTTTATGAGGACAACTAACTATGAGGGTCACTATGAGTCGGACATGATTCGAGGGCATCTAACAACAGCAACAACATAAGGTAAGTGCAGTTTCTTGATTTCAAATTGGATGGATCTTTTTTTTTGTAATGTAAAATCAAACTGAATAGAGTAACTATCAAGCTGAACATTGAATTATACAGCTGCTTCCCGACTAATATGCCACTTATTTACTGTTTTTGTCTTTAAAAAGCAGATTTTTATTACAAATACACTTCTATGTAACAGATTCTAATAGACATTGTGTTTTACTTTAGCATACAAACGGCTAGACGGTTCCACTGAATGCTGTAACAATCACAGTCTCACAGATGTGTGTTTTTCCTACAAAAATAATTTTAATAAGCATTTGGTAAGTTGTCCCTGAGGCAGTCTTGCTTGTCTGCTGTAATTATTACAAAATAAGGATAAAAAGCTAAAATAGATTCTATGAAAATGTCTTCTTTTGGTTCAATTTACTTTGTGTCATTTTATTAAAATCTCTACATTTCAGATGTCACATTTTATCTGAGAATCCTTAAAAATTTATGGTGGTATAATATTTTATATGGCCAAGGTGGGATATTTGAAGCTAACTTATAGTAGGTCCATATAAATGGTGTTTGTGTTATATGAACTTCATTCCTAATATGGTAGGTGACATGAAAAATATTTAATGACTGTAACTTGGATTTTTCTTCTTAGTAAGTCACTTTTAGTGTTGACTAATTAATATATTATTTACAGCATACATGTCTACCAGCCCGGAAAGCAGTTGAAGCTACTCAAGTTTGTAGAACCAATAAAGATTGTAAAAAAAGCTCAAGTTCAAGTTTCTGTATAACACCTTCTTTGGAAACTCACACTCGCTTAATAAAAGTGAAACATCCTCCTCAAATTGATATGTTGTATGTAGGACATCCACTGCATCTTCACTACACAGGTAGGTATTATTGTGGTAGGCCCTTAGAACATCATTAAGATTACCTATATTCTCAGTGGGAAAAGGATCTGGCAGCCTGCTCCCAAAACAGTCCAGAAACAATCAGCCATTGAAAACCCTGTGAATAGCAGAGAAACACTGATATAGTGCTTGACATGGTACAGGGCTGGGGAGTGTTTTGTTCTGTTGTACATAGGGTCGCTATGAGTCAGACCTGAATCTATGGCACCTAACAGCAGCAACAATATTCTCAGTGGTAGAAATTCAATATAAATCCTTGCATTAATCTTATTTATTAGAAATTTGATCACTTATTAAAGTCTTATTAACTTGTTTTTAAGATTAAATGAAATTTAGGTAGAAAGAAGATAATCTGTATTTATGAAGCAGGATAAAACCTGTGTATGGAGAGTGATACATTTTTCCATTCCCACTATTTATGCCCAAGTCAAATAGATGATCTCTCAGATGTTCTCTGAGAGTTCTTAAAATTTATCCAAGTTCTCCGAAACAGCGGCAAGAACTTTGTATAGTCAAGAATGCCAAGATTCATAGGGATGTGACGGTAATTTATGCATGACACATGAACTTTATATGAATATAATTTCAAAGTTGTACCACAGAATCATTTTACCAGTGGTAACCTGATTGGGCTAAATGTATAGCTTTTCCGTATGGCTGAACATCATATAGTCTATCTTGTTGCAATATATAAGATTCCATATATTTCTTTTTTTATAACAATTCATCTATTTAAATTACTCAATTCAGTGGTTTTTAATATATCCAGAGGTGAGCAATATCACCAAAATCTAATTCTAGAATACTATCATCACCCCAAAAACAAAGCCTATACTCCTTAACCAGTCAATCCCCATGACTCCCTAATAAACCTTAGCCTTTGACAACCACTAATGTACTTTCTGTTTCTATAAATTTGCCTGTTCTGAATGTTTCATATTTTATAACTGGCTTATTTCATGTAGTATGTTTTCAAGGTTCATCCATGATCAATCATATTTTCTTTATTCATTCATCAGTTGATATGTGGGTTTTATATTACTATGTCACATAGTCAGACTCTTCTTCCTCTTATCTCAAAATATGACACACTAGGAGATGAATATTTTTCATTCCATTATTTTTATTAGATGTTCTGAAGTAATTGATTGCTTTTAAATGTGAGGCATATAGCCTGCCTGCATATGTTTAGGAAGGGCTTGTACAACCAGTTTAATAGGCTAACCTAAGTTTTGACAACATGGTAAAATTCATAATGCTGTTGCTTATCTGACATTCATAATATTCATTATTTCCTGTTTTTATTTTTTAGTGAGCATCACCAGTTTTATCCCACGTTTCAACTTTCTAAGCATAGATCTGCCAGTGATTGTGGAGACATTTGTCAAGTATCCTTTCTAATGTGAAAAATGTTTTAAAAGTGTGAGATTGATGAGGTTTTCCTTGAATAGAGCGTTACAAATGTAGACCTTACAAGTATCAATTTGTTAATAACTAAAAGAGTGACTTTTAAGTTGAAAGAGATCAGGTTTTAACATAGCAGGGAAAAGGTCAGAGGAAAAAGCTCCAAAGGAAGGGAGAAAGGTTAAGATGCAGAAGGGAAGGAACCTAGAATACAAATTGAGAGCTGAATTTACGGGATGTTTATAAAGGATGAAAGCTTCAGTTACTAGTGAGTTGGTGAATTCTGCCCCATTTGAACATGTTAGCTCTGACACAAGTGGAAGGTAGTTCTTATATGCGTAACCAGGGCATATAAATCCATTCCACTGGTCTGAGAGAGAAATACCTAAGGAACATAAAACCAGCTCTCATAACTCAAATAGCAATTTAGGAGACAAAATCTTATATGGTCTTTAGCATATTATGTTTGTATATAAAAGATGAAAATTTGTTTAAGAACTATAATGTAGAATTGAATTAATGGAAAGTTTTGGAAAAGTTCTTTGTCACTTTTAAATCTTTTACATTTCTTACCTTAAAGATTTACAATAAAATGAAATGGAAAACAATTGATCATTTGTTTAAAAAATGTGGAGAATCACGATCATATCTTGGAGACTGTAGCTTTGTTACAGAAAGTCTTATGCTATAAATTCATAGATGATAGTAAAATGAAGCAGGGCTTAAGGGTCAAAATCATTATTTCCTAATATAAAGTAAGACTTTGTAAGGATCAAAGAAAAATAATTTTCCCCTTATTTCTTATTCCTTCTGCATTTCTTTCCCTTTGTTGTACTATTAAAGGACTAGTGTTCCTAGGAGTTTATTATAGGTTGATTAGTCTGTAAGTGGTTTGGATTCATTTTCTAGTGAAGGTTTTTGAACTTAAAATATTATAAACTCACTTGTTTTAAATAATAGAGTTCTAAGAAGGAATTTTAGAGACTTAAAGAAAGCACACAAGTCTAATTACACAAGTGTAATCTCAGATTCAGTCCCAGTAGAGTATCTTATGACTTCCCAGAAGGTGGATTCCACCTGGACCTTACCACTGGCTCCTTAACTGATTTTACCTCAGGTACCTGATTTCCCTCTCTGGAGCTCTGGCTATTGTTAATGCAGTTCCTTGCTTTGCCTTGGATGGTCAGTGGATTTTAAACTCTTTCCTGGATGCTACCCTCACCTCAGTGATTGGAGACAATGATGTCAAAGATCTAATAGGATTTTTCATCTTGCTTGGGGGCAGTGTACTTTTGGCTGCCAACGTGACCCTGGGACTCTGGATGGTCACAGCACGGTAATATTTGCTCTCATCTGACAGAATCTCTGACTTGCAGTATACAGCTGTGTGGTAATATCCATTGCCATTGAAATCCTTACTTGGTGTGAAATGTGAAGTGTCTCCTTAAAATGACATCTTGGCCAATGTCTTTGAGCTCCTCCTATGTCCAGAGTACCCAAACTTTGCTGTGGAGGATGAGCAGGAGATATGAAAGGCATAGTCCCTGACTACATTCTAGTTTTAAAGATTGAATATGCAAACTTCATGTTTGTGGGACAATTTCTTAAGAAGTTCATTCATGTAATACCATGTTGTGTGACTACGTAGCATGTTGAAATAGTATAAAGGAGAGCAGAATTGGGTAGAAGTAATTAGGAAAACCTTTTTTTTCCCATGGTGCTGGGGGTGGATGCCAGGGCCTTATACATGCTAGGCAAGCACTGTACCACTGAGCTGCATATTTAGCTCCAGGAAAAACTTGAAAAAAATATCATTAAGCTGAGTGTGGTGGCATAGGTCTTTAATCCCAGCACTCAAGTGGCTGAGGCAGGAAGGTGTGGGTTCAAGGTCAGCCTGGACTACATAGGGAGTTCAGAGCCAGCCTTGGCTATAAAGTGAGGCCTTGTCACAAACAAACACACACCACCACCCACAGAAACCCACATCATTAATAAAGATCTGAAGGAAACCAGACTTTGGCCAAGTAGAAGGATGAGTGTGTTCTTGGGCTATATCTCTAGTCCTTTGTCTTGTTTGAAAAGTGTTTTAACGTTTCATGGTGTATTATTTTGTACTCTGAAAACTGAGGTCTGATTATAAGTAAACTAATAAAAGTTCTGTAAAAAAAATCTGCTGACACAAAAGGGAAAATCTTTGTCAAATGATACCAAGTAAATAGAAAAAGTTAGAAGTAGCACCTAAGATGTCGTGAGATGGTTTTGCCTCACAAACCTTTCTTTCATAATGTATCTCTGCACCCTCATGAATTAGCACAAGCCTGGATATTCAAAGCGCGCTGCAGGGAGTGTCTCACCCAGGAGCCTGTGAGCTTAGGCAGTTAGAATGGAACCTCACAACCAAGCTGGGTCCTCTGACAGAGGGCCTGTCTTCAAGAAGCAACAACCTTAAACCCTGAGCCATACTCTGACCTCACCAGCAGCTCTCACGTTTCTCTCTACTGGGGGATTAAACACCTAGTCCTCCCTTTCTATCTGTCCCCTAAGCTACCTCTGTGGGTCCACAGCAGTCTTAGCTGTGCAATGAGAATGGCTGTGCGTGATAGGGAATAAACGTGCATTTGCTAGAGCCTAGGAATGGACACTTGAGCCCAGAGGAGCCATTCCTGGTCTCAAGCTGTAGACATGTAGCCCTGGGAAATTTGGGAAGTCAACAGGCTCTTAAAAGTATATGAGCATACTGTTCCTTTGATGAAAAGTACACATTTTTTTCATATACTTCAGTGCTGATAAAAGGCAATAATACTCCTTAATAGCCAGACATCCACCTCCTTGTGCAGTGAGATACTCCATGGGGTTACCTTTTTCAGGTCATTAGTTACTCTTAAGCACTAAAACTTTTAAATCATTTTTGAGAAACTTTTTAGATTATATTACAAGTTTGACTGCCTTCTTAAGCAGGAATTATATACCAAGTATCATTTTAACATTTTATTAATGCCTCAGGTCATCAACTAATACCTTTGCTAAAATCATACAAATTACTGGTTTATCCTAGAAAATATGCCATTTGTTCTCTTTTTAGGTAGACAGTCATTTGGGACCAAAGCATATTAACATAGTAAAACTGTTCAGGTAGTAGAGGTAGGGGAATGCCATGAGATACTCATGTCATTAATTTGATTATATGAAATAAACAATTTACTAGTGAAAATGTTGTATACATTCAAGCCATTTTTTTTTTCAAAACTGAGAAAAAAAAGTTTTTTGCAGTGCTGGGGATGGGATCCAGGACCTCATACATGCTAGGCAATCACCCTACCACTGAGCTACACCCCTACCCTAAGAAAAAAATTTAATAAGAAGAAATTCTATACATTCCGTTCTGTTTAGTTTTAAAAACCCCTCATTTTAGCTATTAAACACCTTGGTCTGCTGACCAGTAGGGTCAGGCTTTGAGCAGATCAGTGCCATTTGTATAGAAATGGCCTCAGTGCGTAAGAAAGGAAATGTATTTTGTTGTCTCTTCAGCTTGATTGTGGGCTCTTCTGTAGCAAGGACCATGTCATACTCAGCTCTGCCTCCTTGGCACAGTGCATGAAACACCTTAAGTACTTAATTAATGTGGTTGAATGGATGGCGATTAGTGTTATTTATGGATTAGAAAAGCATGTTTCTATTTAAGTAAGCTGTTAAAAGATCATAGAATATTTACTGTAAATATATGTTAGTGTAAAAAAGTTGGAAAGTCTTTATATCCTTGGTATATTATCTTTATGGGAAGAATCCATTTAGGCTTCTGCAAAGCGATTAGAAAAATGAGTTATTTTGAGGATTTGAAGAAGGTATTCTTTCTGTACTGTCAATTTATTCAACAGTAAAACTTTATTCTCAGTGTTCTATTCTGCATTGTTTACATTTTTGAGATTTTTTAAAATCACCTACAGTCTGTAAAGAATGTGTATATTCTTTTCAGCATCTCGGTTTTAAGAGACATGCAGTTAAACTTGACCTTTTGATAATCGCTCTATGCTAACGGCAAAATGTAAACATACGCTTCATAGTTATGTACCTCTCAGTCATCGTTTTGTCCTGATATTTATCGAATGTCCACATCCTAGTGGCATACAAGTATTATTTTCTATAAATTTTTTCTCTGTGCTATAATTTCTTCTTAAGCTTTAACTTGACAATATCGTAGTTGCTGGGATTTGATGTTTAGCAATAAAAGAATAAATGTGTATACCAGCATTTTATGTTTAATCATCATCTATGTGTTGTCTTTTTTTAAAAAATGTGTGCTCTTTTCATCAGAATTGTTCCTCTTACATAGAGTAACGTCTTAGTTGTTTTTAAACTCTTAATTCTAAAACTGGCTTTCAGTTTTCATTTACATGCTCCACGTATGGAAGTTGTTGCAGGCCTTGGGAAGATGTCTTTTAAGTGTGGTTCCCATGTTCTCACTACTATTTTGGATGTGTTTGGTTTATGGATGAAGAAAGAGGGTTTTCATGTTTCCTTATTTTGGACAATTTTTCTGTAAGTTTATTTGTGTTTTTAGGAATTCTTGAAAGAAAGCAATCGAACCATAACATTTGGTTTCTTCTTGACCTTTTGCCCTATGCTTCCTCTCCTGTCCAGCCCTGTTATCTCAATGCTAAGGGCCAGATAAAATAGGCTGGGAATTTAGCCCAGTTTCTAATCAACTAGCTTCATTTCACTCCTCACCTCTGATTCTTTTTTTTTTTTTTTTTAATCGTACTGAGGAGCTGAAAGCAGGGCTTCACATATACTTTGCAGTGGTCTACCACTGAGCTACCCACCCCCAGCCCCTTTTTTATTTTCATCTTGATACAGGGACTCCCTAAGTTACACAGGCTGCCTCTGGCCTTGCACTTGTGATGCTCCTGCCTCCACGTCCCAAGTTGCTGGAATTATAGACGTGTGCCACCACACCTAGCACTTACCTCTGATCTTGTTTCACTACAGTTAAGAGCCACAAGACTAAATTGCTGATTATCTAAACCACCTTTTAGAACAGCTTTATAAATACCATAAAATTCACCCATTCAATGTGTGTAATTCAATGTAAAACATTTTTCTTTTAATGTGTGATCAAACAACAGCATACATAGGCTTTAGTATAATCTAACCTTTTAAGTACATGTACTTGTGATAAAAGACTAGGATGGGAAAATATATTCAGTTATTTTTACCATTATATTGACTCTAGAGTGGTTTTCAGCACTAGAATTGAGTTGAATAATACATTTTTAAGGTGAAGCATATGGATATACTTTCTTTGAGATAGCCTTTTTAATCAGTGTATTTTTAATCAGTTACCTTTTTAATCAGTGTATTTTTAAGGTCCTCTTGCTATTTATTCCATACTAATTTGAATTATCCATTGCATATTTTATCAGACCATGGCAAATGAATTCAAG